>PVJH01049207.1:0-10434 GCA_004026705.1 Nesogale talazaci
GGAAGGTACTTGAGATTTTTAAACCTGTTTTCTTTTATCTGTGAAAGAGATTAGCAAAAATAGCTTTCCTGCTCCTCCCAGTTTTGTTGTTTGGGTATAATAGGGTCATTTATGTGAAAGCCTTGAATAAGATAAAAAGCATTACACTGTGTTTTTATAGTCTGCTCTGTTAAATTGGTATTGGTAAGAACATCTGCTTCCTTAGAATTTATCCTAGCATTTAAAAAATGTAAGATATCATCATTTGCTTTGTGAAACTTACCAAAGACTCATGCATTTTGGAAACTATGATTTAATGATATTGTTTTTGATGTTATATGATCTACCAAAAATTCCACTACTACTCAAAACCAAACCTGACATTAGTTGATTTACCAAGCTGTAACATACACTCTTCTTCCCAATATTCAGAAAGTATTATTAACATTCACTCAGAGGGCTTCATATGAACAGATGGAGGGACATACTTAATCAAAGAAATAAATGAAGAAATTTGTTTTATTCTGTGCTGTTTCTTATTTTGATTATCCCACAAAGATTCTGAGTAAATAGCAATTGCTAGATATACTTAGAGAAATAAACAGGACTTTTTGATGTTCCTAATCAATTATCATTATGGTTACTCTAACAAGTGTGAATTTTAAATTTAATAAAAATAAGCAAAAATGCCAATCACGATAGATTTTGGTTTGATTTTTGATGTACTATGATGATATTTGCATTCTCCATTCTGCTTACTAATCTTTTAGGTGCAAAATAAAACATTTACAAATATTGTGATCTTTTACTTACCCAGAATTTTTGACTTCTTTCGACAGTCATAAGTAAGTTAATTGATTTTTTTTTTACTTTAAAGTTTCAAATCGGTTCTAAATGTATCAAACTCTCATTCTACTTATGACTAGGATTATGGTATTTTCTCTAGGAAAGTCTTGAGACTTAAATGGGTTTAGAGTTTTAAACTACAAAATGAGAACAATACATGTGTGATGTGCTACATAATATTCTCTATCTTACCTCCTGAGGATCTATCCATTGCAAAAGCTGCACAGAGCTCACAGGCAGAACTTATGATCAAAGATTTGTTCAGAAAGTTACGGTAACACATAATGCCAGTGTGAAATGGTCAGGATAGCTGTTTAGAAGTACATATTCAAAATTCTGTCTAGTCTGCTAATAAATTCTCAAATGGATATATACCACTTTGCTGTAAGCTATTGCCTAAAGACACTCAGCCCCTCTTCCCTGGGTCAGGAAGACCAACTTCCCAAAAGAAGAACTCAGAGATACCCCACACAATGAACCAGACTTCTGCACAAGAGCACTCAGCTTTAGTTCTTTCATACATTGGAAAGTTCATCAATCTGTTCCATGTTCTGGTACCGGGTTTTCCTGCTCCCCCACTGACGGTATAGCTGTCTCATGGATCAAAGAAGTTCACAGTGCAGAAAACTGTGGTCCAGAGAATATGCTCCACTCTTGGTAATGAGATCAATTCTCCTGCTTCCCAGAGGGCTCTTGGGGCTGGCCATATGGTCCTCTCTGTGCATTGGATGTTCTGAGTGGGGACATTATCCTTAAGGCTTGGTAGGCCAGGATGTACTTCACTCTCCCTTTCTCCCTCTTCATTTGTTCTTGTGTGCTCTAGTCAGACATGCCCCATTCCCTGAGTTGCAGCTTCAGGACTGTCCTCCAAAGCAAATCCCCCTGTTTGGAGAGGCAGCTGTCCATGTAGTTGGGATTGGACTTGGACCCTCAGACCCCTCCACTGGCTCCCCGCTCCATGCTGTCATGCTGCATTCACATCCTGGACACTTGAGTTTAAGTTTGGTCCCTCTTTCCCTCTTTATGACGCTCCTCCTGTGATCTGGCCATGTTGAATTTCCCTCTTAGTAACTTTCCTGGGATGATTTCTTCGGAATCCTTCTGGTCTGTATAACTCAGTTATCATCTTCCTGAAAGTTCCCCACATGTTTCAAATTTATCAAAGATAAATAGCCAAGAAATAGTATACATTATTTTAGTGTACCAAGGACTTTTGTTTTGTTTTTTACAATTTTTTAATTTTAATGAAGCTGGTATGTACAATGTCAATTTAAAACCCATATCTCAAGCTTCAAAGTGCAAATAAAATAAAAAGAGCAGTGTTCTGTTAGATACCCTTATGAATGAACAGCTTTATTAAATGCTTATGGAACTTAGAGCTTTTCTGGAATCTTCTGACAAGATTTTTATTTTCATCTTGAAGTGCTTTGTCTCTTCAATGAAGCTACCTTTGGAGTTAGTTACTACTCTCACTGTTGTCACCATGATTCTAACTGGGCATTTCTTTTGTTCCAAACTCTCAGATTTTCAAAGCAGTTTAAACTTTAAGAAAAAGTCATTTTCTCCCATTTCAATTGTCTGAAAAGTGTACATCTCCCATTAATGATCACAGTCCAGGAGAGAAGCAATCATATGTGGGAAATTCAGGGGTAATTGGAAAGTCATTGTGAACACTTGCAATGGTTGGTCTCATCTACTGCACCAGCCTACAAATGCATAGTGCTGGACAAGGTGACCTCTTTGTGTACAAACATAACTTTTAAGAAGAAGACGGCACTATGAGGGGACTGAGACTCGATCACAATAAATTAGCACAATAAATGAACACCGCTATTGGCTAATGGACAATTAACACTAGGATTTTAAATGACAGATATCTTCAAGAGAGGAACAAATTTTTTTTGGGGGGGGTGAGCATCACTGCCCTCTGGTGGTGGGGGTAGGAGGACCAGTCTTTGCTCCTGTGGACCCACTGCTGGAATTGAACCTCCATCCCAGTGGGTTGCAGTTCTGCGCACAACCACTACGCGACCGGGGCTCAGCCCAAGGGACAAGTTTTCAATTCCATTTGAACACGTTGCAAAAGAACTATTTTTTGAAATTAAAAAGGAGTAAGGGTAAAAAAAAAAAGAATACCTAAAGTGCTGAATAACCCCATTTGTTCATGATAAACTTCACTTTCTTCATTCCCAGTTCTGACCTTCAAAGAGTAATCTGAGTGAATTCATTGGAATCCCCTGTCATTGACAGTATGATTCTTTGAATTTCCTGAGGTGTGTTGTCATTTTCACCTTGAAGTACCATCCTGTCTAATGACTTTCTGGTTGATGTATTCTTTTTCTCTCTCCTCCCCAAAGTCTTCAGTTAAAGGTTTTTCCTCCTGGTCAGACAAGGTGAAAGTGACTACACCCCAGTGGTCTCCATACAGATGCAAAGTTGGCCAGGCAGAATCTCACTCTGGGGTTTACATACTTGTCTATCTTCCACATAGCATAACACTGTGGCATGAGGGACTTCCCCAATGACATTTAATGTGCTTGGTAAAATAACCTGGAAATACGTTTTGAAAGGAATTGATCACACTGAAAACATTATGAACAACTGAATATAGTCTGATGTAGTGGGGAAATATGAGCCCTAAGGTTGGAAGGTACTCAGATCATGCCTGGTGAAAAGCTGCTTCTACAAAGTAGAGTAAACCTTAATGACATGCATGGGGCAAGGACTAGACACCATTATTTTCTCATGTTGCATGATGTGTCATATGAAGAAGCAGCTGTAAATAGTTAGAAATCAGGGAATGTATAAAGTACAAATCCAGAAAAATGGGGAATTGTCAAAAGTGAAATGAATCCCATAAAAATCAATCTTCAAGGCATTAGTGAGCTGAAATAGACAGGCACTTGTCATTTTTAATCAGAACAAGGATAACAAGGAGAAGTAACATCAAACTTACTGAAAAAACAGACATTCCAAGATCTACCTTGAAGTACACCAGTCTAAAAGGAAGATGAGTGATCACCACTCTAATTCAAATGTACCCACCAATAATTAATGCTACAGATGAAAAATTAATACTTTTTCTAACTTTTGCACTGTATAATTGAGCACATATATGTTCAAGATGTATTGATAATTACTGGTGATTGGAAACTGAAAGTTGGGGGAAAAGAAGGTCAGCAGTTGAAAATAGAAATACATTTTGAAGATATAAATAAAAAGGTAGATCACATTATACAATTGTGAAATACATAGTCCTTGAAATACCTTTTTTTAAAATTCACAACATGAACAATGGTGATAGAATTGAACCTTGCAAGGATCACTCCAGAATAATAAAAGGCTACAAGTACGGATAGAGACAATAGAGTATCTCACCATCACCCCAGAGTACAAAGCCAGGCACCACCTGTGAAATAAGCCATCAAGTGCTCCTATGCAAGTTCAAGGTAAGGCTGAAGGAAATTAAGAGCCAAAATATCACTTGGAGTATATCCCACCGGGATTTAGAGACAACACAACAAATAGGTTCATCATATTTAACACTCATGACTGAAGGTCAAGCAAATTATGGAATGACATCAAAGATAATAACCAGGAAGAAACAAAAAGGTCACTTAAGAAAAACCTAGAGATAAAAAGACCAATTGGATGTCAGAAGAGAGTCTGAAACTTGCTCTAGAAGTAAAAAAAGAAGCAAAAGTAAATGGAAGAAATGATGAAGAAAAAGAACAGATTTCAAAAGGTGGCTCAGAAAGGCAATGTACAATATTATAAGATAGTCAAGGTCCAAAAGTTATAGTATCAATAGGAAGATCAAACTTGGCTTTCCTCAATCAGAAACTGGGGAACTGGGGGACAATTCAGGGCTTCAGTTATAATATTGAAGGATTTCACCTGCAAAATATCAAATAGTAGCAGAAGTACCAAGAGTAAATGGTTCAGTCACTGAACAACAGCGAACTATTTATCAACCATTAAAGAAGGTGGCATATCTGATGGTATTGAAGGTATAAATTCAAGTTTCCCTGAAGGTGTAGGCAAACAACCGGGGATGAGTCATTAACAGAGCACAAACGGAAATGTTTCAATAAACAAATGCAGCACTGGAAGTATGCACTCACTTATGCCAAGAAATTTGAAGGATTAATATTTGTGCCCATTCCCCAAGACAAAACAAAAACTGTGATCTATGAGAATGTAGAAATTCAAATAAATATCACTGATTTGTCAAATTTTGCTGAAGATAATTTTAAAATTATTGCATCAATACATCCATGGGCGTAGCCAGAAACTCAACCTGGACTACGAGAGAAATTTACAACAAGTGATATCAATGCTAATATCAAATGGATCTGGACTCAAAGTGTGTCTTATTTGTGATACAAAAATATTCACCATCCATCATAATAAATTATGAATAGCGTTGTGAAGAATTGGAATTTCAGATTATTTAATTGTGTTCATGTGGCATGTGTGCAGTCATTGGAGGATACCAAGTGGGCACTGGCTGGTGTAACATCAGAAAAAGCGAGTGCATTGATTGTGTACTTTTGCTGTACCATTTCATCCGGATGCTAAGCAAATAATGTGAGAAATCGGACTCTTTAAAAATAACACATTAACCCAAAACTCACAGATATCACACTCTTGTTTGCTGAAAGCAAACAGGACTTTAAGATTTGATTGAGGAAGATCAAAACTATCATTTTTAATATTGATTACACCTGAACAAAAAGAAAATAAAATTCCTCACAACTTGGCAAAAAAAGCACAAGAAAGAGGAACATAGGAACAAACACAGATTAAAGATTTCAAGTTGTCAAGGATTTCATTTTACCTGTATCCACTGTCAATGCCTATGGAATCAGCACTCAGAAAATATTGCATTTGGAAAATCTACCACAAAAGATTTCTTTAAAGTATTAAAAAGCAAAGATTTCTCATTAACACTAAGGTTCACGTAAGATAAGTTATGATATGCTTCATTGTCTCACATGCATGCAAATCTGGGCAATGAATAAGGAATTCTGAAGAATTTGTGCTTTTGAATTATGATATTGATGAATAATATTAAATATACTATGGAGTTGTAGAAGAAAGAACAAATCGATGTTGGAAGAAGTATAGCCAGAATGGTCCTTAAAAGTGAGGATGGCTTGATTTCCTCTTTTATGTTATTCATATATTTTGAGCATTTTATCAAGAGGGACCAGTCCTTGAAGATGGACAGTATGCTTGGTAGTAAGTCAGAATCTATTTTGATACTCTTGTAAGACCCTCATTGAAATGGATTAACACAATAGTTGCAATACTGAGCTTTCACAGAGCAACAATTGTGAGGATGGTGTAGGACTGGACAGTGTTGTTTATAAGGTCACTATGAGTCAGAATCGACTCAATGGTCCTCACCAACATTTAGTTAAACGTACTGTAATGCTAGGTAGTTACTTATGATGATATGTAGAAGGCCCCGAGATGATATAAAATAGATGAATATGCATTTTAAAGGAGGAAATATCCAATTACATTAACTTTCAGGGAAAGGAGAATTTCTATTCTAAGACCAGGCAACTTCAGGGCTGAGCAGGCTGGCGTAGTGGTTGTGCGCGGGACTGAGGCCCACTGGGATGGAAGTTCAATTCCAGCTCCACAGGGGCAAAGGCTGGGCCTCCTACTTCCACCACCAGAGGGCAGTGATGCCTAAAAAAAAAAAGACCAGGCAACTTCTACAATTTAACTTTACAGAATCTGATGATGAGAAAATTTCTTCCAGCACCTTAGACCCCTCGGCCACACTACCATTAGAAAATTTCAATTCTCTAACTTTTCAGTCTCTGTTTACTCATAAATTCAATTCAGGTAGAGAAAAGATGATTTTTCCCCACTATAAATAATACATATTCTGATCCTTATCTCTTTTATGTATTTTCCACAATTTGTTTAGCAACAGAGTAATAGAGAATTGTAAATCATTGATTCTCAAGGATTCTTTTAAAAACTTAATTGCAAAGGAAAGTCACAGAATATGAGATTTGGAGGAAACTTTGAAATTATCTAGTTTCATCTGTTATTTATCTGTAGAGAGATTGAAGCACTGACCTGTTGACTTTTTCTTTGTTGCACAGGTGAAGGTGCATTTAGGTCTAGAATTCAAGAGACAAACATTTATGAAAAACCTATTAAAACTTTTAAATATGTAAAACAAAACTCAGTGACACAGATCTTCTGACACAGATACCATGGGAAACTTTATTATCACATGAAGAAAACAACATGCATTTTTTTAGTAAAACATAATTAAAGATAGACAGATTTTAGATAAATGTAAACATGGTCACATAGTATATCTATATAGACACATATTACTTAGTAATAAAAAGAATTGCATACAATTTTCAAGCATGCATTGTATCACATAATTTGAGCACATAGCAAAGCATACATTCAAAAAAATTCCTCAACAAATTAAAAACATAAGAAAACAGCCAGTTCTTCCAGAGCACATCTCTGCATACAAAGCAATATACATTTATTTTTACATTGAAAATATAATCCAAGGGGGCTGAGCCCTGGTGGCGTAGTGTTTGTGCACGGGACTGTGGCCCACCGGGATGGAGGTTCAATTCCAGCAGTGGCTCCACAGAAGCAAAGGCTGGGCCTCCTACTCCCACCACCAGAGGGCAGTGATGCCCCCCGAAAATATAATGCAAATATTCTTTGAGTAGGTAAAATATATAAAATTAAAATTAAGCATAACTAATGGTACATTATACAACATATCAACATTTTTTCAATTTTAAGGCAGTATTGACAGATGTTTTTATCTTAAAATCACTGAATAAAAATAAACATAATAAGTAAAATAATTTCATTAAAAATAACAATAAAGATAATACACCATTCTTAAAATCTATGGATTTGAGAAAAGTAAAAAGAATGAAATAGCTAAAAGTATGCATATTTGATCAATACATATCTGGTCCATGTAATTACAAAAAACAGAAGGATAAAGGAACAAGATGACAAATACTGAAATATGCATTTGACATTCAAATATTATGGAAGACTATTATATAAGACCTGAATTTTCATAAATATTGCACATTTGTGGTAGGCAATCTTAGGGTTTAAAATGGCATGTTGGCTTTTCAACACAATCAGAACTCTTTTGCAGTAGTTCGTTTAATTGAATTTCTTGACTTCTGCTTCTATAAATTGCAATTCTATGAGTGCTGATTTTGGATCCAAGTAAAATAAGATCTGTGAGAATTTCAGTGGTTTCTCAATTTTTGAAATTGTTGCTTAAGTGATCTACTCATGATGGTTTTTGTTTTCTTTAGCTTGAGATGCAATCCACACTGAATGTTGGTATCTGATTTTCATCCATAATTGCTTCAGCAAGCAAGATTGTGCCATTGACATATTGAAGGTTGTTAGTGAGTCTTTTGCCAAATGTGATGCCCCATTTCTCTTCATGTAGCCCAGCTTCACAAATTATTTGCTCAGTTTACAGAGTGAAAAGGTATGGTGAAAGAATGCAATAATAGCCCATGCATTTCTTGATTCTAAACCACTCACTCTTCCTGTGTTCTCTCCAAATGTCTTCCTCATGGTCTGTAAATGCAATTTGCATTAGCCCAATCAAGTGTTCAGGAGTTTCCATTCTTTTTAGCTAGGCATAGTTTGTTATGATCCCTGCTCAATAAAAGTAAAGCAAGCTTCTTTTTTTGTCTGCTTTCAGAGAAAATTCATCTGACATCAATGATACTGTGCTTTCTGCTGGGATTTATGGAAGTTCTGTTGATGAAGTGCTGTGCGTGTTTTTGGATTTTCTACTACTTGTGATATAAGCACATAGTGCTATGAACAGGCAAGGGGGAGTCAAATATTTTGTATTCGTAGTGGTTTATGGACTTTGCTAATTACAGTCAGTCATCTCAATTGATTAAGAGTGCAATAATTTGAAGCTAATAAAATTTGAAGGCTAGTTTCTTTTAGATCACAATCTGAAATAATTATAATCTATACAATGTAGCCACGACTTTAGCAGAAATTAAGGCTGTAATGCCAAATTAATTTCAAGCTCTAATGAAAGTTTTCTGCTACAGCAAGATTAAACCCTCCTTGGAGGCTGTTATCCAAGGGTCTTGAGGTAGTAACATATATTTTAAAGATCACATACACGATAAGCAGAGACATGGGAGTATAAAGAATTTCAAAAGACTTCAGGCTTAAGAATTAGATCTGGACAATACTTTGTTCTCTTACTTGCCCTCTCAACTTAGAAAATACAATAGATGAGGGAGATTTAGTCAATTACTATGACCCTTTGAGTCATAATCATTTATGTGCTGTATATACTTTTGAATTCTGCTTGTGGTACTGATCCCACTTTGAAAGGAGTTCGCTGTTACAGGAGTAAGGTGGTCTGACTTTAGTCAAGGGTGTGAACCACGTCACACTCGTTATCTCCTTTAGAGCATCTCTAAGGCTACTTTACTAGGGGGCGTGGAGCCTAAGTGGCATAATGATTACATATTGGGGAGGGGGGCTAACCACAAGGTCAGCAGTTCAAAACCACCGGCTGTTCCACAGGAGAACGAGAAGACTTTCTACTCCTGTAAAAAATGTATTCTCAGGAATCCACATGAGTAGTGTTACCTGTCCCATAGGGTTGCTCTGAGATAGAAATAGCTTGATAGCAGTGAGGGTTCTTGTTTGTTTGTTTTGTAGATTTTAATTTGTAGAGAGAGCGACTTATGACACCTTCCTGATTTTTCCGTAGGGAGATGATTGACTAAAATACAAAATGACATGTCCATCATAGGCAATCCCACCTTGTATCAGAGCCATTTGGGGCACAGAGAGAAAACCCAGGACCATTAGAAAAGCACATCTGAGATCTCTGTCCACTGTGACAGAGACCACTGAGACCAGATAGCCAGGGGCTGTAGTACAGAGGCTCACAGGAGCATAACCTAGAGATACCTTCTCATCTGAAAGGAGACTATGGAACTGCAACTGAGGTCAGCTAACAAGTGGACTGGCCTCCTGACGTAGAGGGAGGAGTCACAGGGTTGAGGGAACGCAGAGTTGAGAGGCTGAAAACCAGAGCGAAGAAATGGTTGCTGGCTAAGGGGATGTGTTACTGTAAACCAGTATCTGTATCCTTACTGATCCTGAACAATAGGTCACTAGGTAGTGTGTTAACATTTCTAATAGATCCCTTTGACCATGAGTATTTCTGTGAGTTCTATATTGCTATTTAATCAATATATTGAAACCAGAATAGATGTAGAGTGGTGTGGGAGGAGCACTCGATATATCAGAATATCTAAAGAAGGATGGACCATGGAGGCATTTCTGACCTCTACCTCTACAAGGGAAAGTCTCAGAAGGTCATATGCGTCCACATCCATCTTTTTTAGTACAATAAGAAACTTACTGTACCTTGTGAATTTTTATATAGGGAGAATTGCAAAGTCTTAGACTTCATTCCTCAAATCATTATTCTGGGCCTTAAGTCTTTTCCAGGATACAGTGGGCTGTGACCCTTTAGTAGTGCTCCAGTAATGGATACCCATCAATATTGCTTTAGCAGCAGCC
>PVJH01049208.1:0-10415 GCA_004026705.1 Nesogale talazaci
GAAGTTTGGGTGGGGATCCACTCATGTGGAGTGTTCTGTATCATATAAAAGAGTTTATGCTTTGTGGGATAATAGGTAGAGAGCCAAGGAAGGATTTGAAATGAGACCTGCCACATCTGGTGATAAGCATGGGCTGGGTTGGGAAAGGAGTTTTGGCAGAAAGAAGCTTCTGCAATAAGTTAGACTTAAGACTGCAAAAGCCTAACCTGGGATAGTGTGAATGGATTGGAAGGACTGACATGGATTTTAGAAATCCGTGTTCATGCAATGAAAGAAACACCAGGGGAAACAAAAGATTACTGTTTTCCATTGCAACGACTCCTTTGTTTTACAAAGGAAAGATGAGAATAAATAAACAGTATTGCTACAATAGTTCCTGTTCATCTAAGAATGGGTCTATTCAAAACAAAAGATGTTTAAACATTCATCTGCCATCCGTGTATGGATGGAGACAAATTCTCTCAGTAACACATGTTTCCTACTCTCAATACAATGACTTCAAGCAAACAAGGAATTTCAAGGAAATTTGCTGCAAGGACAACTCAGAAGATTATTGGTGATTTTTCTTTTGAATCTAAAGGGGTAATCTTAATAGATTTAGGAAGACATCTTAAGAAAATGTACAAATGCATTATAGGAAAAAGTCCAGGAAAGCTGCATCAGGGAGCTCACCCCCATTATGACAATGTGCCTCTTCATTTTTTGAGGGATGCGAGAGCTGCGCTACAAAATTTTTGCTGGGAAACCTTTACCTTATCCACCCTCTGGTGCTGATCTTGCTGCTGCAGACTTCTTTTTCAAGTGCACTTCAGCATAGGTCATATAAACAGGTTATTATTTTTTAATATGCCCCCTGTATCTTTCAATTAACCATACACTGTGTTTAAGTACATGTATCTCAGAATGGGCATAGCAGAAACACGTTAACAATTATATTAACTCTGGGGACAATACCACTGGGTCACTAGATATTACAGCGCCATACGTGTCAGCAACATATGTTACCCATAAGGAAGCCTGTGGCTTTAATGTGCAACACTGGACTGAACTGGCAACTGGATTGAAAACAGGTGGAGAGAAATGAGCATCTTTTGAATCAGAAGCTTTATGTACTATATCTGGACAAGAAAATCCTCACACAACAATCTGGTAAATCTCCTTGCTGTCAAGTCTCCATCTGAAATGGAGCTAGTTCCCAATTGTATAGTCGTTGTTGTATGCGATTGGTATATTTTTGACTTACGGAGATCCCTCTGATGGAGTGGAACTGGTCTATAGGATTTTCTGGCTATAATATTTGCAGGAGCAAGTTGACTAGGTCTCTTTCTCTCACTCACCCTCTGTGAGTTTGAACCACCAACTTTTGGATATCAGCCAAGCAATTATAAATGTTTCTCAAAGGAGATGATATTGCCCCCTATGGCGCACTAGATACCTACAGTTTATCTGGTATTATTGGCCATGGTACAAACGTTTTTAATTGCCGGGGGACACTGAGTAATTTTTTTTTGAAAAGGGGATGGTAGGCCAAATGAGCTTTGGAAACTGTGACAACCATTATGCTACAGGGGTCCCTTCCATAGATAGATAGATGATAGATAGACAGATAGCTAGCTAGCTAGATGATAGATAGATAGTTTCTCCACCATCTTGGGGAAGTTTTAAACATATAGATTGCCTTTGAGATAGATAAATACCTACTTGCTTAATGGGAAAATCCCGTCTGGCTTCTGTAGCTCTCATTTCTTCAAAACTCATCTATTTATATAAGACTCTAGTAACCTGGACAAACTCTGCCCTCATAAATAAGAGACCCAACCTGTGGCTGAGACTCTGCTATCACAGTCTTAGCCTTGTGCAGACTGTCTTTTGGACATGCCAATGGGCTTATTTTGAAATGAGGGATCGTACTTGATAATCGATTGTTATTGTTGTCACTTGCTGCCACATTGACTCTGACTCATGGCAACGTTAGGTATAACAAAATGAAATATTGCCTGCCTTTACACCATCTTAAAGATCATCACTGTGGCGGAACCTTAGTGATTGTAGTAACTGTTGCATCAATTCACCTCCTGGAGGGATTCCCTTAATTTCAGCTGACTCTATACTTTACAAAGCATTATATATATATATATATATATATATATGCAATTTTCTGATAGTATGTATAAAGGAATTGAATAACAGTTTTTCATCTCTAAGGAAAATACTGGTTGTGCTTCTTCCCACACTGATTGTTTCATACCTCTGTCAGTCCACAGCTTATTCAACTTTCTTGACTGCCAGAGTTCAAATGCATCAGTTCTTCTGTCTTCCATTGACTGTTCAGTTTTTGCATGCACGATCATTGGTTACATGAACTCCTTCAAGTTCTAAGACTTATCTCTTCCACACATGGAAGACCCGAGCTCAATTTCTAAAACTTCTTGCCTGTCACTTTTTTTTTTTCCTGGAACTAAAGGAGACGTGTATCTTTCTGGTCTTATATTTTGGAAGCTTCCATGTTCCTTCTTATTTGGTTGTCCCCATCCAAGACATGTCACTTTTCTTTCCTATTTATATACAACCCTTGGAAGCGTTGTCTCCTTGGCAGGAGTATGAAGATCTGGGAAAGCGCAGTAGACAAGTGTGCTACCTCTGGAATGTATTGGTTTCTTCTTGACTTTTAAAGGGCTCAGGAAAGTGATGCTTCCATCATTTCTTCCCTACGCCTAGGACTTTGATGGAAACAGGACTCGGCACTGCCGCCCAGTGGGTAGCTCTCATCACTACATTCTCTTTGTACTGACTCTTGGGAAAGAAACCCAGAACTCAAAACTCACAGCTGGAGATTTGATTCTAACGCTTAGCGACCACATGGGACAGGGTAGAACTGCGGTTTTCTGAGACTGCAAATCTCTGGGAACAGAAAGCATCATCTTTCCTTAGTGGAATAGCTGATAGTTTTGAACGGGTGACTTTGTGGTTAGCAGTAAAACTAGCCACCAGGGCTCCCTTTTTGGAAGGTGGGATAACAGTAATGTTTCCACTGCATCCCGTCATGAAGTGTTCACACGTTGCTATATATTATACGTGTTCATAAGTTATAGGTATTATTGCTGTGTGTAATCTATTGTAATAGCACTCAATGAAGTACATTCTATTACGGTTCCCATTTTGCAGGTGAGAAGACAGAGGCTAAGAAAGGGTGCTATGTGTCAACTGGCCTGGTAGAATTTAGAATCAGGACCAGTGAGAAATTTATTGTCTCTTATTTGGGAAACTAGAAGTTTGAATGTAGAATATCAGATCCATGTTTTCTCCAAAGATCCTGGGAGAGGTCCTTTCTTGTCTCCGCCAGCTTCTTGTAGCCTCCACATGGCCTGCAGCTCCAACATCATTCCAGCCTCTGCCTTCATCTTCACAGGGCTGTGTCCCTCTGTCTCTGTGTCACTCCTGCTTCCTTAGAATGTCACCCACATGAGATTGGGACACAGCCCACTCAAGTATGAGCTCTCACTAACAGTTAACATCTCTAGAGACTGTTTTCAAACAATGTCAGCTTCATAGATACCAGAGATTAGGACTTCAAAATATCTTGGTGGGGGTGGGGGGGATAAAATCAGTCAACAATGCAATAGGATGGGACCACACAAGGATGTCATATTAAGGATCAGAACTAATTATGGGACATTTGAAAGCCTGTCTAACATAGCTGAAACACAATTTTGCTATTTGTCTTGTGCTGGGAAGGTCCCACACTTGATCACGGCCTCATTCTGACCCGAGGTCTCTGCTAATCAAGGACCTTTAACACATGTGCACTCCTGTGCACTCCCTACTGGTCTTAGCAGCACTAGTGTCCTCTGCTCATCCTGGTGTATCTCCTACACCCCCTTACTTGGGGATGGTTGAATATTGTCTTAGTGTCTTCAGCCTGTGTGGGTTTCTTGTCACCCTGCATTTCTGATTTTAATAAAGGGAAATGTCAGGGGGAGGGCCTGGAAGAGGGTGATGAAGATTCCCTCTCTCCCTAGCAAAGTTATTAACACTTCATCCATGTGTCATCCCTGTTTCTCTTTTCATGACCGGTCTCCAAGGTTCCCATGGCTGGAGACTTTCTAAACCTGCCTCCCATTAGGCAGAGATTTCTGACCCTGTGGGTGTTCCAAGCATCACCCTTTCAGATACCATCTCAGTGCTTAACCCATGTTGCCACCCACACTCTTTTCAAAATCTGACTGCTGTTATGTGAATCAGAACTTTCAAAATACGGACAACTTTTTTCCCTCACACAACTAACCCTGGCTATTAAGTCCATTTTTTAACTCAAAACTCATAGATCCTATTTTGGAAGTAAAAAAAAATTGGAATGTGCCAGTATTCTTTGCATTCGTACACTCTGAATACCCATGAGGCCATGCATGCCTCTTGCTAAACTGGGAAAGACTTCTTATATGGAATTCAATAGTAGCAGTCCAAACATAGATTTCAAGGAATGTTCACTTTGCTACCTCAGCAATATGAAGCTGAGAAAAAGCAGAAAATCGGGCTATCTGGGGAAGAGTGGTGGTTTTTGTGTTACAAATCTTCCTTCCATGTAGGCAATTTGGGCTGAATTCCTGGTCAATCCACCTGTGTTAGGCTGGGTCGTCTGGAGAAACGAAAGGAGTGATCCTCGCAGTTAAGCAGGCATAAATTTATATCAAGGAGTGATCTTATCTCAAGATGTCCCAGCTCAGTCCACATCAAGTCTGTGGGTCCAAAGATTACCACAGTGCTCTTCAGATCCATGTAGCTGCAGGCTGATGACACAGAAGCAGGAAGCAGGCAGATGCCATGCTGATGAGTGCAGAATCATGTGCGTGTAAGGTCAGTGGGAACTTGACAGGGTGTCAACAGCTCCCAGGGTTGTAGGCCCATATGGGGTCATGCTTGTCAGCAGACTCAGAATCCAAGTAAAAAGGAAGGTAAAGGTCAAGAGATAGAGATTCTCCAGTGTCTCTCTAGCAGAAAGACCACATCCCAAGAACACATCATCAGGCTATGTCCTGATTGATAGATTGCTCCTATATGTTCATTCAGTTGACATAAAATCTAACCACTACAGCACCTCATATAAAGATACTAACTATCTGTTGCTGAAGGCTTGAGTGTTACTATGATACTGAACATGTTTTACTAGTGCTTCCAGACTAGACAGGCTAGGAAGAAAGACCTGTTGATCTACTTCAAAAGTAAAAATCAAAAGAAAGAACTATGACTCATAGCAATTCAATTTTATTTTTCATGGTGTCTGCATGAATCAGGGATCAACTTAATGAGGTTGGTTACTAGCAGCAGGGATAACGGGGTCTCTTTTATGAGGTGATAAAGAAGCTAGTTTAAAGTAGCAAGGCTGGGCCTAAAACAGTGCTTCTTAACCTTCTTAATGCTGAGGTCATTGACTACATTTCCTCATTTGTGGTGAGTCCCAACCATAAAATTATTTTTGCTGCTACTTCATAACTGTAATCTTGCAGCTGTTATGAATCTGGTGACCCCTGTGAAAGGAGTTGTGACTCAAAGGTTGAGAACTGCTGGTCTAAAAGGTATGATGGGCAAGTGTGGCTATGAACCAAACTATGGAAGGACAGAATTCATGCCCCCAAAGTTTAGGCTGTATGGGAAGTCATATCATTTGGTCAATCTGGTTTCTAAACAAGGGAAGACCATTTTGAAATCACATGATAATATTGACTTTATTATGAAGTCATTATTATAAAGAAGTAAGAGGAGAGATGAGTATACAAGTATGTGCTTTGTGCCAGAAATGAATCTGTATACACTTTTCCTGTTTGAATGTTTTGAAATCAAATGTAGAAACCTGCTTATGACAGCCACACCACTGCAGCCAGCAATGTTTTTCAGGCCATCACTGTTCCAGAGGGATCTAGCCATGACAACAACGTTATCATTAGCAGTTTATGGTTTCCTAGGTGGCTTAGTATTGTTTATTTTTACAAGGGAGAGAAGTTACTTAGGGAACTCAAACGATGATGCGCCCCACAGTGATGCTGGAGAGACAACAGGACATCTGTCATTTTTTCAGTTGAGCACTAGACTCTCTTTTGCATTCCTTTTTCTTATTTTTGCTTTATCTAAGAAAAGAAAAAGAGGCAAGGTGGAAAGGAGAGCAGAGGCTCAGTATAGTACCGGGAAAGAACTGTGATGAGTTATTTAACAAGTGCAGTGCATGGAAAGCCCAAAGTTCCCAGGCAGCGTGTGCTGATTTATGTGTACTATTGCAAGTTACCATCAAGTCAGTTTCAACTCCAGGAAAGTGATGCGTGCAGAACAGTCCCATTGGGTTTTCAGGGCTGTGATCTTTTGAAAGCAGATCACCAGGTCTGTCTTCTGAGGTGCCACTGAATGAGGCTTGAAATGCCAAACTTCCTGCTAGTAATGAAGTGTTCAACTGCTTATGTCACTCAGGGATTCTACTGAGCTATACGATATAAGCTAGAAATTATAAAATATGCTCTTTAGCTGACCTGGGAATTCTTTGAAATTCTATAGAAATTCTCACACATGTGTGAGGATAGGTCTTAAGCATCGTTTGTCATTGAGGAGAAGGTAATAAGGAATAATGTAAGATTATTTAGATATCTAAAGAAAGGGTATTATCCAGCTTTGAAGCATAAAAAAAATTATGTGCCAGTCGAAGAGATGTATGGTAAAGTTACATGTATCAACATGAAAAGCTGTCTAAAATGTCAAAAACAAATTGTATATTAGCATGATAAGTATGAGCTACATTTACAAACAGAGCATATCTGCATGTACTCTTGTTAGGCACTATTGAGCCAGCTCTGATTCATGGGGAGCCCATGGACAACAGAACAAAACACTGGCCCATCCTCACACGTCTGTCTGAGTTCCGTTGCATATGTGCTGGGGAACTTTTTAAAGTGTGTGAAAAAACTCCACTGTTTTCAATTCCATTTTACACTTTTTGTCTATCCCCCTTGTATTGGCACACATGTGTATATATAACAAAAATGTTTATATGTGTACAAATATTTGAAAAATATGTTACAAACATTTTTTAAAGTTACAAAAAGTATATTTTTTTGTTTTATATAGATTTTCTATCAAATAGTGAATTCATTAGTAGGGGAAATTTACAAGAAAAGTATAGGCACCATAATGCCTATGGGAATGAATTATGTGTCCCTTCCCCCCTGATTTCTTCCTTTTACTTTTTATTTTTAAACTTATTTTTGTGAATTGGGTGAAGGATTAAATGCATATCACCTATCTGTTCAATAGTTTATACTCATTTGGTTTCATCTCATAGATTGTTATCCTCATAATGAAACATCGCTTCCTTTTTCCATTCCTCTTTTGCCCTTCACCCTTCTAAACCTGTCCTTATGCAGATTCTGCCCTTTTAATCTCAAATAGTTGGTTGTTCTAAGAAACTTGTACCTCTTAAGTGTTATTAATCTCCCTTATATGCATGTTTATGATCTGGCAGAAACTTGAGACATGGAGACGAGTTCTTTTCCAGGTCAAAAGGGTGACCAAAGGCCATAGTCTGGGGGGATCCATCAAGCTCTACTCAATCAGTGTACCTTTTCCCTTCTCTCATTTTAGTTTTGTTTCACAATTTTCTCACACCATATCCAGGGTCTTGTAATGTGAACCTTTTCAGAGCTGTTGGTAATGGTAGCCTGGCAATAGTTCATCTGGTTTCAGGGTCATGTAGAATGACATTACTGCAAACCATTAGGCTATTGAACAAATTGTTTCTGTGTGTCTTTGATTTTCATCACTCTTCTTTCTCCCACATGGAGAGATCAATAGTTTCATATTCAATTCCTACCTGTAAGACCCCCGCAGCTACTCACCAGAGTAGACATTAGAACGTTGTCTTTGTAGATCATATTATGCCAATCGACATTGGTGCCCCCTGAGATTATGGTCCTGAACTCTCAGGGACAGCCGCTTTTCCCCTTAAGGTTGTTGGTTATGTCTGAGAAAATTTTATAACTTTGTCCCCTGTTTGTCCCATCACATTCATGACTATACTTGCAGAAAAGGTAAATACCCATGGATAAATATCTTCATTCATAAATTTGTCCATGAAATCCCTCAGTATTGTGACTTATAGCTTGTACTTTACTGTTAGTGCTTTTAATATGCTTGAAATATGCTTGAAATATGCTGACGGTGTTCTTCCACGTTGGCCGTCTAGTCCCATATCTGTGTACATTTTAGTACAGAATACTTTGTCTTCAGGAGCTACTCTTTGAAAATCTGTGTTCAGCTCTTTTACCTCATCATTGCTTCCGTTTTCTTTAGCTATTCTGTGTTCAAGGGAAAATTCCAGGTCTTACTTAATACATAGTACAGCACTGTTTTCAAAAAAGAGGGAGTGAAGGACCACCCCCAACAAAAAATTAGTTTCACAGTCTCTACTGATATGCACATTGGTGTTCTCTTTCTCTCCCATTAAAAATATAGCCATTTGTTTTCTTCAAAAAGTAAAAAGTTATAGGAAAGACTAGATACCAATGGTAGGAGAGAAAGAGACAAGACTAATGTATATGTTAGTAGAGATTCTGTAGCTTGCTCTTGTTGTTATTGTGAGCGCCTGAAGCCCTGATGACGTAGTGGTTATGCATTTGGCTGTGTCAACACGGTCTGCAGCTCAAAACCCCCAGCAACTCTGTGGGAAGAATCCTGGGCTTTCCACTCTTGAAGTAGTTATAGTCTTGGAAGTCCACGGAGGTTCAGCATTGACTCTATAGCAGTGAGTTTTTGATATTTTGTTGTTGTTGTTGCTTTCTTCATGTATGATGTTCTTGAAGTCATCTCACTATTTCCCTGTTCATTAGTATTCATCTGTCATTGGGATAATAGGAATTTTGTGACGGTGAAGTTAAGAAATGAATGCAAGGACCTAGGCACAATTTTTTGCACCTAATGAAGTCAATGGATATTGGCTATTTTTTATTACCAGAATAATAATAAAAGGGTTTTAAACTGAAACTTAGAGCTAAGAAGTGTGATTCCCTTATTTCTAGATTATTGTTAATAGACTCTGGTTCGATTTAATAGAAAAATAATTTGGAGTCTATCATCTCTGAATGGAACTGTACTAAAATCTGCAGAGGAATAAAAGTAGTTATGAAAAGCCCTGCCTCACCTGGTAGGGCTTGATCAAGGGCAATGTAACAGAGGAATTATTGAAACCAAAATGAAGGCTGAACATGATAGTGGGGCAAGAGAAAAGTAAAAGAAAATAGAGGAAAGAACTAGGAGGCAAAGGGCTCTTAAAGAATTCTAAATACAGACATGTATGTATGTAAATGTATTTACATATGTTGATGGGAAATAGATCTGTGTACATATAGTTATAGGTTTATTATTAAGGTAGAAGATGCACACTGGGCTTCCACTGAAGGATTCCCTTAATGCAAGAACACTTTGTTTTATTAAACTGGCATTCCATGATGCTCATCTTCTCATCACAATTGCTAAAGACAAAGTGGGTACATAAGCAAACATGGTGAAGAAGGCTAATGGTTTCTGAGGTTTTAAAGACTTGAAGATAAGTAAGCAGTTGAGAGGCAACAAAGCCCATATGGAAGAAGCACACCAGCCTGTGTGATCATGAGGTGTTGATGGGATCAGGTACCAGGCATCAAAGAACAAAAATCCCATCATTGTGAATGAGGGGGAGTACAGAGTGCAGACCCCAAACCCATTCAGACATCCCCTTACAGAAGGTCTCAGGGAGGTGACAAGCCAGTCAGGGTGCAGTATTATACCAATGAAGCATATAATTTTCCTCTAGTTCTTTAATACTTCCTCCCCCCACCACTATCATGATCCCAATTCTACCTTACAAATCTGGCTAGACCAGAGGATATACACTGGTACAGATAAGAACTGGAAACACAGGGAATCTAGGACAGATAAACCCCTCGGGACCAATAATGAGAGTTGCAAAACCAGGAGGGGTAGGGGTAGGTGGAGTAGAAAGGGGGAACTGATCACAATAATCTACATGTAACCCCCTCCCTGAGAAACAGATAAGCAGAAAAGTGGGTGAAAAGAGATGCTGGAGAGTGTAAGACATAACAAAATAATAACAATTTATAAATTATCAAGGGTTTGTGAGGGAGGGGGCTGGGAGGGAGGGAGAAAATGAGAAGCTGATACCAAGGGCTCAAGTAGAAAGAAAATATTTTGAGAATGATGATGGCAGCAAATGTACAAATCTGCTTGACACATTTTTAAAAAATTTTATTGGGGGCTCTTACAGCTACTACAACATTCAGTACATAATTTGTATCAAGCACATTTACACACATATTTCCACATACATTTCCCAATTTTTTCACTTGAGCCCTTGATACAAGCTCCTCTTTTAAAAAAAAAAA
>PVJH01049209.1:0-10434 GCA_004026705.1 Nesogale talazaci
CCCCCCCGTCAGCTCTGCATGGTGGAGTCTTCTGCCTCCACATTTGGTCAGTAGGCCTTGTCCACCTAGCCTGGTAGACTGTCTTGATCTCTGTATTGGTCCTGGGAGTTACTGGGCAGCTGTGAGCATTTAAGTCAATTCACCTGTTTCCACGATGGTTCTAGTCTGTCTGCCTCCACCCCAATCTTGAGAGTCACTGAGTGGCTCTCTATGGCAACGATTGTCTGTCTCCACATCTTTTAGGCAGCTGCTGAACAGTGCCAGTTGCTTCCAGGCTATGCCATGGGCATTTTCCTCCATGTCTGTCTTCTTGGCGTTTTAGGTCTTCGGAAGGAAGTGGCGTGTCTAACAAAGGAGCAGTTGGAGACTACGAAGCAGTGTGAGAAGGACCGAGCCGCTCTGCTCTCCCAGCTGCAGGTGCTGGAGTCTGAGTTGGAGGAGCAGGTGTCTCAGCACCAGGCATGTGCCCAGTATGCAGAGGAGGTTGTCGCCCTGAAGCAGCAGATGATGTCACTGGACAAGCACTTGCGCAGCCAGCGGCAGTTCATGGATGTAAGAGTCTGCATTGCACTGAACGGCTTCGTTTCCCCCAAACTCTTTTTGTATTGGTGTAAAGTGTATTAGTTTTTTGTATTAGTGTAAAGTGATTTGATGTCCTGCTTTTAAACAATTTTTCCCACGTCCCGCAGTGTTTTAAAGAAGTCCCAATTGGCTGAGCCCCGGTGGCGTAGTGGTTGTGCGCAGGACTGTAGCCCACTGGGATGGAGGTTCAATTCCATCAGCAGCTCCACAGGAGCAAAGACTGGGCCTCCTACTCCCACCAGAGGGCAGTGATGCCTAAAAAAATAAAAATAAAAGAAAGAAAGAAAGAAGTCCCGATTTTTGAAAAGAATACACAACAAGCTAGGGAATGGCGGGAGAGTGGGAAGGGAAAGGAATATACCGCATATCCCCACCCCCAGTCAATGGTGTCCCACTTTACCAATGTTAAAATCTGGTCACTTTATGTTAGTGCCCTGGGACTGCGGTAGAGACAGCATCGTGCACTGCGGTGAACATAAGTTCATTCTCTTCTGGCGGGGAGGCCAAGATCAGTGTTGGCCCATGAATGCCTATTAATTCTGTTCCATGCTTGCTCTCTGCTTCTGGTGACAGCAGTGACCCTGGTCATTCAGACTTTGTCTTCTCATGGCCATCTTCCTGTGTACTTGATCTTTCTCTTCTCCTTGTATTAGCACACTCATCTTAGAGAATTCAGCTCACTCTCTTTCTTGTGACCTCATACCAACTGGTAACATCTTCCAAAACCCTATTTCCAAACAAGATCGTATTCACAGGGAAGGGACTTCAAATGTTACCTTAATCTTTTTGGAGGACACAGTTCAATACATAGTATCTTCTAAATATTTTTTTTAACTTTACTATGAGGCAATTTCAAGCTTATCTGAAGTACAAAATTATCCAGAAAATTTCCCTACATTCTTCACTCAGATTCATCTCATTCCTAAGCCAGCTGCCTCAGATTTGGAGGTGCGGGTAACAGGGGTGTGAGGACGCACACACACACACACACACACACACACACACACACACACACACTATTTTACCCAGCCATTGGACTGTAAGTGGGCAATCTGCATTTGCCTCCATTGCAGTTCCCTAGAACTTGGTCCTTCTCCTTCCTAATGACAGTGACTATGAGGGTGAGAACCCTTCGCCCCTGCGGTGTTGCTCTCTGACTCACATGCCACCAGCTGTCTTCACCATGTGCTCAGAGGTTGTGGGCCCGACAGGGTCCC
Organism: Nesogale talazaci; assembly: GCA_004026705.1. Classification (NCBI taxonomy): domain Eukaryota; kingdom Metazoa; phylum Chordata; class Mammalia; order Afrosoricida; family Tenrecidae; genus Nesogale; species Nesogale talazaci. Next base: position 1,800 of record PVJH01049209.1, read on the forward strand.
TTCCATCCAGCCCTGCACTTAGAGTTGTTTCTTGGCCTTTCTGTCTGTTTCATGGCCTGGGTATCAGGGGAGGTGTAGGCTCTGAGGTTACTTTGCCCCTCACTTGGGCCTCAGATCCTGTGGGATGGTCACTGTAGCAGGAAGACAGGGAGGGTGTGGCATCTGCCTTGATGTCCTTATCAAGGTCAGCAGCCTTGGCTGATGGCTTCATGGAGGTGTCAGCCAGCCTTCTTTGTCACAAATTTACTATCACAGCTCGTGAAATATTTTCATTTGGCATATCAGTTACGCAGATTTCTTGGAAAATTAGCGTAATCAGAATGAAGGCTATAAAACTATATATAACAATAAAAAACCCATATGTATTGCTATCACCATCAAATAATATCACATATAACTGGTGTTTGGGATTTTTTAGATATTCAGTGTTTACAGTTCATGGGAATCCCATGTATATCAGTAGAATTGTACTGCTTAGAATTTTCAATGGCTGGTTTTTCAGAAGCAGATCATGATTTTTTTTTTCCTGAGACACCTCTGGGTGTACTTGAACTTCCAACCTTCGATTTGCCAAGAGTATTATTAGCTATTAATACTACTTAGGGCGCTTAAGTGGGTAAAACAACAGCAAAAACCTGTCTTTAATGAGTAAAATCGAGACAGTGTACGGTACCTTGTGTTTTATATCATGTCTTTTATTTGCTATAACTTGAATTTCCTTGTTGTTGTTATTTGTTGATTTCTTTTGCCTTCTATTTCACCTAGTTAGCACATGCCTACTCTATAGCCAGTAACTTTTCCTCTCATCTCTCCCACCCTTGTCAGCCATCAAAGAATGTTTCTATTTGGGTGGAAACCTTTTTTGACTTTTATAATAATGCCTCTTACAATATTTGGCCTTTGCTAATGACATTTCCCACTCAGCATAGAGTGAGGTTGGAATCAAGGTTGAAATTGTGGCGTATCTATAGGTTGCACTGATTGTATTGCCATTTTCACAATATTAAATCTTACTTTCATGGTATATTCTGTTTATGTAAGTTTCTTGGTTTCTTATAGTATTGTTTTGTATATATGTATATATATATATATGGTTTATAGTTTTGTTTGTATAGTTTTTTTCTCTTGTTAGATTTAGTTCTAAATATTTTGTCTTTTTAAACTATTATAATGGAATTGTTTTCTTGATTTCCTTTTTTTTCATTTCCTTTTTATAGTTCTCTTTGTATTTCTTCTTTGCCAGTTTAGATGCCTTTTTAATTTTCCATCCTGCCTTTCAGCTCTGGTTAAACCTTTTAGCACGGTGCTGAATAGGAGTCATGTTAAAGGGCATCCTTACCTGCTTCCTGTAAGTAAGGAGCTTGCATTCAATCTCTCTTTAGACTAGTGCTCTGCTTTTGGATACATGCCCTTAATTATATTGAAGACTTTCCCTTCTATTCCAGTTTTGTTATCAGGATTGGGTGATGGATTTTGTCTGGCGACTTTTCTACAATTATATGATCATGCAGTTTCCACCCCCTTCCTTGCTTTTTTTATATCGTGGACTGCACTGATTGCTTTTCTAATGTTGAAATATCCTTCCATAGCTGGAATGGATCCTACTTGGTGTGATGCTTTTGTTGTTGCTGTTGTTGTTTTATGTTGTTGGATTCGGTGGAAAATTTTTGCATCTATGCTCGTGAGGGATATTTGTCTATAATTCTCTCTTTTATATGATGTCTCTGCTTAGTTTGGGTATCAGGGTTTACTTCATAAAATGGGTCTGGGAGATTTTCATCTTTTTCTATACTCTGGAGTCATTTAAATAGAATTGTTGTCAATTCTTCTCTCAGTGTTTGGTGAAATTCATCTGGGCTAGCACTTTTTTTATTTTTATTTATTTATTTTAATTTTTTTTAATTTTTATTTTTTAAGATCACTTTATTGGGGGCTTTTACAGCTAGCAATTCCTATTTCAGTTGTATCAAGCATATTTGTAGTTGCCATCATTTTCTATTTGAGGCCATGGTATCAGTTCCTCTTTTTTACCTCCTTCCCTCCCCACCTGGTGACTTCTTGTTAATTTATGTTATTAAGGCCTGAGCCCCGGTGTCGTAGTGGTTGTGTGTGGGACTGCAGCCCACAGGGTTGGCGATTTCATATCCAGCTGCAGCTATCCAGGAGCAAGGCTAGGCCTCCTACTCCAACCCGGGAGCAGTGATGCCTCCCCCCAAATTTATGTTATTAATATTATCATATCTTACACCAAGGTGGTTTCTTCCGTGCCTCCTCTTCCCTCCCTCCCCCTACCTCCTGGTGTTGCTACTCCCATTTCTGTTCCCAAGGGGTTTATCTGACCTGGTTTCCATGTGCCCTGAGCTCTTATCTGTACCTGTGCACGTGCTGTGCCCTAGCCTACAGTGAAAGGCAGGACAGGGGTCATGGTAAGGGGGGTGTGGGGGGTGAGGAAGCCTCAAGGAACCAGGGGCATAGTGTGTGCCTTATCAGTGTTATACTGTGATCTGGCTCACTCAGCCTTTCCTTGCCACCCTTCTGTGAGGGGGTTTCCCATTGCCTGCAAACAGGTTTTGGGTCTGCTCTCACCTACCTCCTTCTCAACTGTTTGTTTGTTTTGGATCTCATGATGCCTGTTACCTGATCTCATTGACACCTCATGATCACACAGACTGATGTGCTTCTTCCACGGGGGCTTGTTGCTTCTCTGCTAGAAGACCGCCTAGACACTGTATCACTGATAACTGGACACCATCCACTTTCTTCACCACATTTGCTTATGAACCCCTTCTGTCTTCAGCAATCGTGCCAGGAGGGTGAGCCTCACAGTGTCCGGTTGTTAGAACAAAGTGTTTGTGCGTTGATGGAGAGCTTGAACAGAGGGTATTGGAAATTTTTTTCTTCTTTTCTCAGTTCAAGTTTTCTACTTCAGTGTGTGTGTGTCAACTTATCACCTAAACTGCTTTCACTGAAGAAGTATTTTCAAGGTGACTATGAATATAAATCTATAATATTCCCTTTCATATAATCCTATATTGGCTGTCTCTTGGCATGTTCCTTCTATGTTCCTGGAATATTTACCACAGGTGTGACCTGGCCCTGTTCTCTCAGACAGTTCTCTGCATGTCATTCTCTGTGTAGTCATCAGTTCTTCAGAACTGGTGCTGCCACGTGGAGAGGACCGTTACTCCTTACTTACCCCGATGTACAGTTATGCTGATACAGTGTTGGGTGGTTAGAAACTAGGCATGAAGGCAGGTCAATGCTAGCTCTTCCCTCTAATGTCATCAGAATTCCTGCAAAGTAGGTTGACATGTCCTGAGGACATATGGACTTACATGGGGGTGACCTCTGCCATTGCACCTGGCAAGAGGAGGTCCCACACCTGCTCTCTCAACAGGAGCAGGCTGCAGAGCGGGAGCATGAGCGAGATGAATTCCAGCAGGAGATCCAGAGACTGGAGGGACAGCTGCGGCAGGTGGCCCGCACCCAGGCCCCGGGTGCCCAGGAGAGCCACGTAAGTGCACAGCCATGGAGCTTGGGGACATTGATGGCCTGCTTCAGGATACTGTAAGCCTTACTTTCTCATATTTCCCTTCCATGTCCATGAAAACAGCAGAGTGAGCAGCCCAGTGAAGAGGTAAGGACGGAGCCGCCCCTCCCACTGCCCATAGCCTCTCCCGGATGATAAGACTGCAAGGACCAGGACCCACCTTACCTCACACTTGTTTGGGGGATATCTTTTCCTTGGGACTAGAACTGTCTGCATCTTATTGTCTGATTGAAAAGTAATTAGTTAGCTTGTTTATTTTTTAGTTGATCTGTTATTTAGGGAGAAGTACAGACTTCGAGGCAGTTATAAGAAATAATACAGATTCCCTGTATCTTTTACCCACTTCCTCACAATGGCAACATCTCAGAAAAGCAAGGCCCCAGGATCATTGACACCCGATGAGTGAAGATAGAGAACATTCCTTCCCCATTATCCTCTTTGCTCCCAAAACCGTGTCCTCCTCCTTAGCTCCTGGCCAGTGCTCAGCTGCTCTCCATTTCTGTCATTATACCGTTACGGAATATGGAATTATGTAGTATGTGACCTTTTGGAATTGACTCTTTTGTATAGACACAGCCACATTTAAGGGGCCTTAAGAAAGCATATGGGGGAATTTAGTTGTCTTTTCACTCCATTTCTGCCATGCAGTTCCTGAAGTCCCCTTATATTAGTAGCTGTCACAGATCACAACTCTGCTCCTTTCTGTTGCATGTAGCCAGGCGCCTGCTGAAGGTACCAGAGTGTTGACTGCGTTTTGGCAAGAGAGTGAGAGGGATCCCCCTCTTCCCTACTTCTCTGTCCACAGAATTCTTTTGAAATGATGCCCAAATACCATATCAATAAGCTGTTTCAAAAATCTATGAAGATCAAAAAAATAATCTATAAGATCTTTTTTCTTGTGTTCAACACAACTCGTTGTCATTGTTTGCACCCTCTTCAACACACACACACCCGTCTCCCCCCCCCAAAAAAAGAAAGAAAGCTGTCACATTAGCAAGCACTAAGTCCAGACCCTCCAACTGTTGCTATCAACTCAGGAAGGAGATGACACCTTGTGTTGGATTTACTCTGATGTCTTGAGAGTTAAGCTGGAGCAATATTACTCACACAAACATCTGTCCTTCCCCCAAGCCCCAGCTCGAGTCCCCTGCTGCCCGTGGATGTTTTAGTTTCAGGACACATTTTGCTTCCTGTGGGGAAACACTGAGCATGTGTCTCCTCTCACCTCTCTGATGTGCACTTGTTAATTGTTAGCCAAGTGTTTTTGTTTCTAGGATTCTCTGGTGTTTTTCAAATTTTTGTTGTTGTTTTAGGTTGAGCTGTTACAGAAGAAGTTAAGGGAAAAGTCAGATGGGTTCAATGAGTTGGCTGTGAAGAAGGAGCTGGCTGACAGACGCCTGGCCGTGCAGCAGGAGGAGATGCAGCGCCTCGAGGCGGCAGTGACTGAGGCAGGCCACAGGGTGGTCCAGCTCCAGGAAGAACTGGAGACACAGAAGAGAATCGGGGAAGAATTACAGCAGGTGAGCACCCCTCTGTCTTAGGTGAGGGATTTTTCTTTCTCATCTGCACCCATGTAGTGGTTGCTCGGGACCGATATGGGGGCTGTTCTGCTCTGCGAGAGGCTAGTATTTGTTCCATGGAGAAGTGCACCAGGATATGGGACCATATGTGCACTTTTCAGACATGCTGGAATGCTGGTTAGAGTTATTTTAGACTTTTGAGTTTATGAATTGTTACTTAGTCCCCAAGGAAAATCTCTCCAATGATAGTCTTTAACTTGATTTGATTGGTATTATGAGCCTATAATGTTGCATGTTTGTGTATCTGAATATTTCAACTGCATCTAAGAGGTTGAGCCTGGGTTATGGCATCTGATGGTTTGGTGAGAGGCTTAACCTCCTTTATATCTCCAATAAACAATTTTTTCCTTCTGTTTGAGCACTTAGTTAAGGGGATTGAAATTTTGATTCTTTGTAGTAGAAAGTTAAAGGTTATTTCAATGGGTGAAACTGTTCAGTTGGTAAATCTGCAGGTTGTAGTTTGGTCACAAGTCACAAACCCTACTTCAAGGATAATCTCAATGTCTCAGTTTCTGCTAAACTCATGACTATTTCATGTGTGCCACAGGAATACATCCAGTGGGTTTTAATAGCTGGTTTTCAGATCTTTCTTCCGAGGTGCCTTTGGATGGATTCAAACTTTCAGTCTTTGGTTAACATCTGGGCCCATGAACCTGTGAAGACGGCAGGAGAACTGTTGTCAGGCGTGTCTGAGTCTCATAGATGCTGAAGAGGACCTTTGTGTGAATTCAAGTCTCTTTCTTGAGGCCATGCTGTGTTTCCATGGTGCCATCTTGGGCTAGGACTCCTAGCACTGACCCCTGCCTCCAGTGTCTTCACAGGAGGCATGCTCTAGTCCAGTTCTACTTGGGACTGCCTCACTCAGTCACCCACCTTTGTTCACTCACTTGTTTACTTGTTCCTCCACTGGTTTGCACATTCATTTGTTGAGTCACTTGTTTTTCATTCACTTGTTTACTTCTTCCCTGTTCATTCATTATTCTGCCAGCAAATACTTCTTGATAGCTAAGCTATTAGTAGTTAAGAGAAGATGATTGCTTCTCCTTTGTATTGAATGCCATGTGTGTAAGGATGGAAAATAGTTTTTTCATCCATGAAGTTGGAGCAGTGTTGTAGCCTATCCATTTAATAAATTGCAAGCCTTTTCAAAATATTACCTAATATTTCTTGCAAACAGATAATACTCATTGTATGATCCACCAATTAATCTTTTTACCCCCCATTCCCCTTCCACCATTAACCTCAACCCCCATTCTTTGACCAAGTCATTCCAATGCTTTTTATCAGTAATAATTCAATGCATATTATTGTGCCTGGTTGAAGAGCTTCTGGGCGTCAGCCATCACCATGGTGCCACAGCCACACTTGTTCTCTCTCCTTTTTCTCTCCCCAAACTGGAGCACTTGCACACTGTGGTTGATGTGCTGGAGAGTCACAGGTGCCACAGGGGTGGAGATGAGCCAGGAAATCAGAAAGAAAGTATGCTCACTGACTGCTGGGCTTTAGGAAGAGCAGAGGACATCAGATGTCTTCAGAGATAACAGTGTGAGGTACCTACTTTCATAAACATTTGCTTAACATAGTAAGATTTTTTTCATTAATCATTTTATTGGGGTCTCTTACAAATCTTACAACAATCCATCATTCAATTGTATTAAGCACACTTGTACATATATTGCCATCAACATTTCTAAAACATTTTCTTTCTCTTGGTGTTTTGGGCATCACCGCCCTCTGGTGGTGGGAGTAGGAGGCCAAGCCTTGCTACTGGATTTGAACCTCCAACCCAGTGGGCCGCAGTCCCACGCACAACCACTATGCCACCAGGGCTCAGCCCCCAACATTTTCTTTTTCTAAAAAAAATTTTTATTGGGGACTTGTACAACTCTTATCACCATCCATCCATCCATCCATCCATCCATCCATCCATCCATCCATCCATCCATTGTGTCAAGCACATTTGTATATTTGTTGCCATCATGGTTTGTAAGACATTTTCTTTCTATTTGAGCCCTTGGTATCAGCTTATTTCCCCCCTCCCTTCCCAACTCTCCCTTCATCACGAAACCTTGTTAATTTATAAATTTTGATTATTTTTTCATGTCCTACACTGCTCATTGTCTCCCTTCACCTGCTTTTCTCTTGTCCGTCCTCCAGGGAGGGTGTTATATGTAGATCCTCATGTTTGGTTCCCCCTTTTTACTTCACCTTACCCTTACCCTCCTGGTTTCGCTACTCTCACCACTAGCCCTAAGGGGTTTATCTGTCCTGGATTCTGTTTCTAGCTCTTATCTGTACCCATGTACATCCTCTGATCTAGCCAGATTTGTAAGGTAGAATTGGGATTATGACAGTGGTGGGGAAGAAGCATTGAAGAACTAGAGGAAAGTTGTATGTTTCATCAGTGCTATCATGCACCCTGACTGGCTCTTCTCCCCACCACCATTCTGTAAGGTGATGTCCAGTTTCCTATGGATGGGCTTTGGATCTCTACTGCACACTCCCTGCCCCTTCCCCCCTACAATGATAATGATTTTTTTTGTTCTTTGATGCCTGATACCTGATCCCGTTGACATCTCATGATCACACACACAGGCTGGTGTGCTTCTTCCATGTGGACTTTGTTGCTTCTCAGCTAGATGGCCGCTTGTTTATCCTCAAGCCTTTAAGACCCCATATGCTATATCTTTTGATAGCCAGGTACCATCAGCATTGTTCACATTTATTTATGCACCTGTTTTGTCTTTAGTGTTCTTGTCAGGAAGCTGAGCATAATGTAATGCCAGGTCGATAGAACAAATTGGTCTTGGGTTGAGGGAGTACTTGAATTGTCCATCTGCTACCTTAATACTAAACCTATAAACATATGTACATACATCTATTTCCCCATCATCATATAAAAATATATTTACATATGTACATCACCTCCTTCCCCCCCTTTCCCCTTTACCATGTCCCCTGAAACCATCGGTCCTGTTGTTTTCTCTTCCAGATTGTTTATCCCTCTTATCTTATCTAGCAAGACCTGCAGAGGTAACAATATGCACAGAAAATAAGACAGAGCAAAACAAGGCAACAAAAGAGAACAAAAAAAACCCACAAAGAAACAATGACCAAGAAAGAAAGAAAGGAAGGAAGGAAATCCTGTAAATAGTTTAAGATCTGTGTGTTGCCTTTTAGGACTCTTTTCTGGTCTGATGCCCTGACCCCAGAGTCTATTTTTGGTACTCCCTGGGGACTTTCTTGCTCTGCTCCCCTTGCAGTTCTGTTGCACATCCTTAGTGTTTCGCCTTGGTGTGGTAGGGTCAGATCAAGTGCAATTCCCAATGTCGTCTCCAGTGTTGTCCCTGTAACACTCTGGGTCAGTGAGGGGCGATGTGTCTGGTAGTGGGGCTGGCCATATGGTCCTCACTGCATCGTCTGCTCTGAGCAGGAATGTCGTCCTCAGGGATTGGTGGACCAGGATGTGCTCCACTCTTACTTCCTCCCACTTCATTTGTTCCTG
>PVJH01049210.1:0-10424 GCA_004026705.1 Nesogale talazaci
GTAACAACAACCGAGACAGTTTGAGACCTGAGCCGGGGTCAGGCACCAGGACAAACCTGAGCATCCTCACAAGAGGAGGGAGAGGGGGGATTTCTGCTAGCCCCAGGTGGAGTCCAAGAAATCCAGGCCTGAGAGGCGAAGTGACGTGCTAGTTAGGAGTGGACCCAGAAACCCCATGCAGTGATGACCAACCTTAAGTCCAAGTCCTTGGCCATAGCGCCCTGTGCTGTCCTCAACCTTGGCCTCTCAGGAGCAGGGAGAGGAGAGGGTGCTCCCATTCCCTTGCAAGGCTGAAGATAAACTCCTTCCTTGAAAGGATCTGTTCCACACACTTATGTGTATATGTGGATGCGAGCTCACTCACACAGTGTCTGCCCGGACCAGGGCGGCCAGCCTTCCACACTGACATCTGGACTCACGGGGACCATAGTATGCTCGACTGAGAGGGGCATGGAGGGTGGCAGGCACCCCAGAAGGAAGGGGACAAGACAGCCAGTGCCACACACTCCATCAGCGCTCTGAACCGAGCCATGTTCAGGGCAGGCAGGGTGCATGCACCCCTTCCGAAGCACATCTCCCAGGCCCCCTCTAGTCCCCTCTACCCCTCCTGGGTAGGGTCCCTTCACTGCCCCTGTCCTTAAATTGAGCAGAGGCGGGAACCAAGTCTCCCCAGCCCTGGATGATGCAGAAGTGGTTGTTTATGGAACCCCCAGTGTGGAGGTGCCACCTGCCGTGACCTGGACTCTTCATCCCCATCTGTCCGCACTTGTGCGCTGTCCAGTTAGTGACCACTGCTGCTGGCTCACACTAGCAAGGTCCTTGTCACGGAAATGTTCTCTCTGCCTCTCAGCTGGGAATCGCACCCCTTCTCTCAGGACCGTGCGGCCACTACCAGTGGGTTCGAAAGATCTAGCCGGATGTAAAAGAGGCCTTGGTTGTTACTGACTTCAAAATTCAATTCTGTGTCTATTTTTTTAAAGTAACACAGTCACACGATTTAATATTTAAAAGGTTGACAAAGGGTGTGTACAGTGAAATCTCCCATCCTGTTCCCGAACCACCTACTTCCTCACTCCACCAACAGCCCATGTCCCGAGATTGTTTCTTCCCAGAAAGTATTTTCCAGATACCAAGAACGAGACATCTTTATACAGTATTGCTTGCCCCTCCCCACGCCCACTGCCCTGGTACTCTTCTCCCTTAACAACACATCTTGTCCTTTTACTTTATAAAAGACTTCCCCGCTTTCTATGGCTTCACAGAATTCCATGATCTGGACCTTCCCTGATGTAACCAGTTCTCGGTGGCCGAGGCATTTAGGTTGTTTCCAGCCCTTTACTGTTTCAAGGAAAGTTGCAGTAAGTGATACAGCTGCCAGTCCCCCAAGGTGCACGTGCACCCCCTGAGGCTCTCAAATGGACACCGCTGGCAGGGACCTGCTGGTCATCAACAACAAGCTGCAAGAAGTCTGTCCGGCAGGACGGATGACACTTCAGAACAATGTGTAAAGTTACCATCACACACACACACACACACACACACACACACACACACACACACCCAGCCTTCGAGTTGATTCCGACTCCCTAGCAAACCCGACAGGCGCTGGTGGTACTCATTGAACCGCTCACTGTGAAGTCAACTGTCCAAAAACCACCAGCCGTTCGGTGGGGAGAAGATGAGCCCTTTTACTTAAAAGAAACCAGAAACCCGCAGGCACACTTCTGCTCTGCCTGAGAGGGCTGCTGTGAGAACACTAAAAAGATCATCTAATAACATGCCACGAACAGACCCGCAAAGCCCTAGCGTGGGCTGAAGAGGCAAACCTTTCCCTGTGATCCTTGGCTTTGCAGTTCCACTCCATCCCTGTGTCATGGGCGGGGTCTGCCTGGGTGCAGAGGGACAGAGAGTAAGTTCTCCCTCCAGAGGAAGAGGCCATTTGCAAACCAGAGCCTGCGGTGCGCCGCCTGCATTTGCCTACCACCTGCTCTGCCATAGCCACGGAATGCCGAGAGCGGTGGGACAGGTGGCCTGCAGAGTGCTGCTACAACGGGGATGAGGAGGCGAAGGGAGCCTCTCGATGTTGGTAGTGACCTCAAGAAGTAGCCTGGGAGTCACTTTTAACCCTGCCCCAGCCAAGACCGATGGCCACCGGCCCAGGTCAGATCTGCTGATACACCGTGTGCTAGTCCGGGTAGACTAGAGGAACAAATTTCATAGACACGCACATGGATATAAGGAAAAGGTTTATATACAAGAGAAACAGGACATTGAGAAAACATCCCAGCCCAGTCCAATTCAGAGTCATAAGTCCAATATTAACCTATATGCCCGAAATCAGTCTATAAAGTCTCCTTTATGATGACTCCCGAAGTCACAGGTCAGTGGGCGCAGAATCCTGGCGCAGGCAGGGGTCTCCACATGGCTCCTCGCTTCCGGGGCTTAGGGTCCATCAACAGCATCCCATGGTGGCAGGAGCAACTCATCACTGGCAGAGGCCTCCATGTGGCTGCCCCAGCTTCAGAGGTCTGGCTCCATCAGAGGTCTCTCCACCAGCTCCTCGAGCTTCTCGGATGCTGCCATCTCGTCTTGTCTGTGATTCATCATCTCTGAGACTAACTCCCAACAACCAGGGAGATAGCTTCTCATCTTCACGAGGGAAATATCGCGAGATTTCCCAAAAGTCTCAGGAGAAAGCCACGCCCACACAGAGGCCTCATTGGCTACTCAATGGCTTTCTCCAGATGAACAGGCTAGACTCCACCCCTACATTTCAATCATAAAATTAACATAAGCACATGACCGCCACGCACCACCAACTTCCATCTTTCCTAACTTTGTTCTGATGCCTATGTCCCCTCTCCTTGCTCTCTCTTCCAGTTGTTCAGGCCCCACACAGCCCCCAGCCTAGACTCGCACCAGGGTGAGAGAAGGGGGTAGTGCTGATTCAGGAGGCCAACGGCTTTACAATGTGGCTCAGTTGCCCGGTCTTGCAGCCACACTGGGGGGAGGGCTGTCAGGACCTCAGCCTCTCAGCCACATGGTCCCTTATCCTTTGCCTTCCTGGGCCAAGAAGTCCGCCCACCACCCAACTCCCGGTCTCCGTGCTGCTCCTCCACTGTGCCTTGGGGTCCGGGTGCTGTGGTCTCTGGTGGCCCTGGGCTGCCCCCACCTCTTTAGGCAGGGATCTTGCACGTGTCCCATGGATGGCTCTTTCTTCTTGGCCACCAAGAAGTGACCAGATTTTAAGTGGGACACCAGTGACCGGGGGAGAGGGGGTTCTTGATTAAAAATTTGGTCTATATGGAGCAACAAAAATGTTCATAGGGCTGAGCCCCGGTGGCGTAGTGGTTGTGCGCGGGACTGCGGCCCACTGGGATGGAGGTTCAATTCCGGCTCCCAGGAGCAAAGGCTGGGCCTCCTACTCCCACCACCAGGGCAGTGATGCCTAAAAAAAAAAACTTTATAAAAAAAAATTCATAGAATGCAAAAATAATATTGTAATATATTTACTTTAATTTTAAAATACCGCAGGACGTGGGACAAATTGTTAAAAAGCGGGACATTTGGTCACCTTATTCTTGGGGTGCATGGAATGTCTGCTTCTGCTTTTAAGATGGCTCATTTCCATCTACCCAGTGGAGTTAGTAAAGCTATGGCTAGAAAGGTAATGGGCAGTGACTTCACGGCACCACCTGCCCATCAGAGCTTACTCAGGCTCCTGGTCTGCTCCAGGCTAACAGGACGAAAGGTTGCCCAGGTCTTAATCACCCTGACAATGGTTGGCCTGTTTGGAACCATTACGGCAGCCATGTGTCGATCCTTTGCAGGGAGGCTTGCCTGACACTTGCCACTGTCCGTCCCCTGAGTCAGACAGGCCCGGGCTCCGTGGGCTTTTCCCTGCCTCACTGTCAGAAGTCCATCTCCCCTGGTCTGTTCTCCTTAGGCTGAAGGTTCTGCTGAAACTAGGCCATCCCTCTCGGGTGACCCTGTGGGTATTCACAACACTGATGGCAAAGCCCCCAGCATCGTAGCAACATTTGAGCCTCCACAGTTGGGAAAGGAGCAAACCCACCCCCACACCTGCCAGTCACAAAGCAAATACTTCGCACAGGATGGAAAAACAAAGAGTCAGGAAGCCATTCCTCCGCTCAGGAGGGGGCACCTTTGACTCTGCCATCTGGAAGCCCTGTCAAGTTTTGCCACGTGGTCCCCGCCGTCTTCGCTGGCTTTCCTTCCGCTTTCCTCACTTCCAACGACCTCTGGAGACACAAGGAACTGCTGACCACCGAGTTGGCAGGTTCAAGTCACCAGCTGCTCCACGGGAGAAAAAAGGAGGCTGTGTGCTCCCGTCAAGAGTCCCAGCCTCGGAACCCACAGGAGCAGTTCTGCTCGGTCCTGTGGGGTCCCCGAGAATCTACCCCAACTCACAGGCGGAGATGAGACCTTCTCTCATCTACTTTGAGCAGGTAGAGCAGCGGTTCTCCACCTGTGAAGCGCAACCCTTTGTGTGTGTGTGTGTGTGTGTGTGTGTGTGTGTGTGTGGTTGGGGGGGGGAGGTTGAATGACTTTTACAGAGTCCTCACAGTAGCAAAATGACAGTGATGAAGTAGCAATGAAAATAATTTTATGGTGGTGGTGGTGGGGGGGAAGTCACCCCCACCACCTGAGGAACTGTATGAAAAGGTCGCGGGGTTAGGAAGGTGGAGGACCACTGGGGTAGAGGCTTTGAGGCTGGGTGGGGGTGGGTGCTGTCCTCAGACACGGCAGTCTCTGGAGAGCTTCTGTAGTCCCCGGAGTCGCAGGGAAGGGACGCTCAGCGGGCACTCAGGGCAGGCCAGTGAGATACTGGGAAACCTGTGACGCACTGGCCTTCCCTTCCTGGACGTGGAGGCCAGCCCCGCCCGCCTGCCTGCTGGGTCCACGCCCTGCCTGACACTGGGGAAAGCAGCCAGCTGATCAAAGTGGGTGGAGGCAGGTGTCAGCTACTTAACCTCATGGCTCTCCCAAGAATATTTGCATATTAGATGATATCCAATTGAGCATGTAGCCTAACACAAAGGAATGAATTACTAATTATAGAGGCCACTGAGGACATCAGGGGCATTTTATATAGGTGGTTCACAGGGTGTTAACAAGAGTTTACTCCCTCAAGGGTGGGATGTATGCCTGTTTCTCCCCCCCTCCTCTCCCTGCCCTGATTGCACCTCTGCTTTAAATGGGAAGAATCTGCCAAAATCACACGTCCCTGAACACGTGGGAGATTCTGAGACCCTGGTAGTCATGGAACACATTTATTTTTATTTTTTATTTTTATTTTTTGTGGCATCACTGCCCTGGTGGGAGTAGGAAGCCCAGCCTTGCTCCTGGAGAGCTGCTGCTGGATTTGAACCGTCAACCCTGTGGGCCGCAGTCCTGCACACAACCACTACGCCATCGGGGCTCAGCGATGGAACACTTTTAAGGCCAAGTGACCACCATACTTTTTCAAAAGTCATCGAGAGGTGATCCATTAATATAACCCATCTAGTCACAACTCCACCTGTGACATATTCTAATTCTGGACTCTCTGACAGTAACTATCGTTCCATTCTGGAGGGTGTTCCATGCTATACTAATGGACAGAATTAAGGTGGGATTCTTTGTTTTCTTGGGGAAACAGGCAGCGAAAAGAAAAAAATCACCCCTCCACCAAAGCTATCTCTGACAGAGAAAAGGTCCAGTTGCAGAAATAAAATAAATAAGAAGTCAATATCATTGGAAGAGCAGACTGGAGATCTCTGAGGTGGCAGAGGCTGGGCCGGAGACGATGTGTGACAGAGTAAAGATGCCAGGCTGAGGCCATGAGACAGAACAGAGGAGCAGCCCTGAGATCAGGGAGTTGTAAGGTGGAGCTGCTGCCTGTTCCAAGGGAAAGAGGCTGAAGACCAGGGAGCCTTGACTGGGGGCTGAAGCGAGAATGTTGCTGTGGCAACTTTGAATAAGCCCTCATACTGGTGATCATTGCCTGTTGAGTGCTGGTCTCAGACATTGCAACAGTTTCTTCAGCTCCCCATAGCCGTAGTGTGCTGTTGGCAGAATGGTCAGTGACAGAGGAGGGTAAAGACAGATGGAGGAGGAAGCCAGAGGAGGTCAGATAAGCCCCCCTCCCCATCCTCCTCTTTTTCTCAGTCGTTGTCCCTGATGATAGTCGATTCCTAGTAAAAGAAATATAGCATGGACACACAGCTGAGCCCTGAGTGAACAATACAAACCCAGTCAGCCTCGTGTAAATCGGACTTCTGGATTTTCCACTTCTAGTGGTGCAGTGGTTAAACGCTTTGGGCTGCTAACCACAAGGTCCAAAGTTCAAAACCACCAGCCACTCCTTGGGAGAAAGATGAGGTTTTCTACTCCTGGTGAAGAGCACTGCCTGTCAACAGAAGCTAATGTCAGCGCCTCAGCTTTCCACCCCACAGTCTTGGAAACCCATGGGCAGTTCTACTCTGGCCTCAAGGGTCCCTCTGGGTCAGCATTGACCTCATGGCAGTGAGTTTGTTTTGTTTTTTCAGGGGAGGGGTGTCAGAATCAGTCTGCTATAAATTACGAAAGATTGAATTATAACTACTGAAAAAATAGAAATGCTATCAGCCATAATCATAAGAATGTAGAAGTACTGCTGCAGTTTTGGACCCTGCGTGGCCATGCTGTAGCCCAAATTTGAATTTGTCCCCTTTCCCTTTTCCCCTTTCCCCTTTTTAATAAAGCTTTGCTTTATTACTCTGCAAAAAAAAAAAAAGAAAAAGAATGTAGAAGTACACTGACAGAAGCTGGCAGAGGGGGTTGGGGAGGAAGCTTGGGGGGAAGGTAAGTAGGGTCCTTCTCAATGCATTCACTCAATGAGGAGAAAATCGAAACAGAAATCAGGGGAACTTTGAAATTCTTCAGATAATGAAGGCGATAGCTAGAGATGAGCACGGTTAAAGCCAAGCTCATTGGGGAGAAAGAGGGAGGCTGTGTAAGTGGACTAAGTCCTATCTTTGTGAGGTCGGTAGTAGATAAATGAAAACTTATCAGCTAATTACTTAGCTTGGGGATGCGAATCACATAAATGCTGAGAAGGTTAAACTGGCTATCTCTAGAATCCAGAGGATTTCACCTTCCAAGAAGTCATGGTGGCTCTATGGATTAGATGTGGAACTTCCAAGGTTGGGAGTTCAAACCCGCTGGCTCCACTTCAGGAAAAAGATGAGGGTGTCTGTGCCTGTCTTTGTCCTTTGTAAAGATGGATGGCTTGCTGTGAACTTGAATCAGCTAGGTGGCAAGGGTTTTTTTTTTTTTTTTTAATATCACTTTTAAATTATGGGCAGGCTTTACTTCCATAGAATTTACAATAAATATATTTTTTTCTCATTTTTTTCACAAGGGGTATGTGTCATTGGTATGACAGACGAATACATGAAAAGCTGCTTTATTTTCAAATACGTAAGGAAACGCTGGGAGAGAAGAGTCATCGAACTCACTGAAGTCCTTCGACAAAATCTGTTTATGCTCCCTCTCGTTATCCAAAGGTGTCGTGGTGATGGAGTGAAGCGGCGGGTGAAGAGACAGGCTGCTAAGAACAAAGCCAGCAGCTTTGAGGGAGCCAGGTCAGCCTGTCACAGCCTGGGGAGACCTCTGTCCTGCAGGAACGCGACTCGTTGGAACCCATTGGATGGCAGTGGTGTCATTGTTGGTTTTCTATTGGCCCCAAAGAAGCAGACTGTCAAGGAGATGGCTTGATGTGACTACAGCAGCCATGAACTCAGGCAGGGAGGCCTTTTGAGGAGGGTGCGGCGTTGGCATGGGGTCACTGCAACAGGGGGATGGATACCTGGAGTGCTGGTCAGTGAGGAGATCAAGTGCGACCAACGCTGTGGGGCTGTCCTGCTCTGTAATGCCTGGGGTGGCCACGAGTCCCCGTTGCCTGGACGGTCATGGATTGAATGCTTGGGTTTTCAGTAGAGGCTAATCCCTAGGGCTCCTGACAGCTCTGCAAACGTGAGGAAACTGAGGCAGGAGTAAGAACAAGGCACACAGAGAAAGCCCTGCTGGTATTAGCCTCTGTGGATGCTCTTCACCATCCCTTGGCCCCTTGAGTTAGTCCCCATGGTCTCCCTTCTCCTGTCCACACAGAGCTCCGCCCTGTTCCCCTTCACTCATGGAAACCCCTTTGATCTCAGTTCCATGGGAAGAAGAGTCCTCTCCATTCCACTCTCTTAGTAAGGAAGTAACTATCTTACTTTCCCACAGGCTCACTCTTCTTTCTTTTCTCTCTCTCTCTCTCTCTTTTCCAGTCTTGGGCGGGTGCCTTCGTGTTAATTCTCCAGGCTGGGTTATCAGGGCCCATTCACCCAGTTCTGATGTGTCCGGACAGGCAGAAGGCTGTGGGTGGAACCCAGCCTCGCTCCCACTGTCGCACTTGGAAAGCTTCCCACTGTGTGAGGCGACAGCTTGTTCTTGGGCAGGAAATTATTTAAGTTTGGCTTTTCCTCTGATGAGCTGGGGGCCCTCTGTCAGCAGCAGGGGGACTGAGAGCTATTCATGGACGTGTGAACCGGAGGGGGCTGGTGGCTGGGGCTCAGTGTGTAAAGAGGATGGGAAGTGAGACTATGGAGAACCACCCAGAGGTGTGGGGGGAGGCTCTGATGGGAGGCAGGCTGAGATGTGATTTCCTTCCTCACTGCATGGTGGTGGTGGCTTCGGGGCCACCTGGTAGCCTCAGACGACCTGTGAGGCCGGCTCTCAGAGGGAGCGGCTATGGGCCCCTGGCCAGACAGAAGACAGCTGATGTCTGTCTCTAGGGAGGAGGTTGACCCCGGGGTCTTCCCCGTTTCCCTTTCTGTGTCCTCTGCCTCTCCAATGTGCATTGGTGATTGGGGTGTTCCCTTCCAATGTATCCTGCCTTTTTCCCTTCCAGGCCCTGAGGTGGGCCGAGGAAGGATGTTCGGTCTCTAAGGTTCAACTGTCTAATGCGTAGTCACCGGTTACATGTAGCTATTAAAATGTCACCTAATTTAAAATTGTGTTAGTCTGAGTAGAGAAACAAATTCATAGACACACATATGGATATAAGGGAAAGGTTTATATACAAGAGGAATGGAACATTGAGAAAGCATCCCAACCCAGTCCAGTCTAAAGTCCTAAGTCCAATCTTAGCCCATATGTCTGATACCAGTCTATAAAGTATCCTTCCAACTCATGAAGTCACAAGCCAGTGGGTGCAGAGTCTTGTGTATCCAGCTGGGGTAGAGATGTCCTGGTGCTGGCATGGGTCTCCCCATGGCTCCTCATTTCCAGGGCTCAGGGTTCATCAGCAGTGTCCATTTGTGGTAGAAGCATCTCAGCACTGGCAGGGGTCTTTCTGTGGCTTCTCTGGCCCCAGAGGTCTGGTTCTATCTGGGCAAGCCCATGTGACTTCTCCTCCATTCTCCAGGAATCAGGATTGATCAGCATGCTGTCATCTCGTTTTGTCAGGAGTTCATCATCTCAGAGACTAAGAGTCAAGTTTCTCTTCTCCAATTGGGAAATACCGTGAGACTTCCCAGAATTCTCAGGAGAAGGCCAGGCCCACACAGAGACCTCATTGGCTACTCATTGGATATCTCCAGATTGACAGGTTAGACTCCACCCCCTACATCCCAATCATGAAATTGACATCAGGAATACATGACTGCCACAAAAATAAAATTACATGAAAAAAATCCAGTTCCTCACTGGTACCAGCCACACCCCAAGAGCTCAATAAATAGCCCAGGGCTGGGGCTTGCTGCCAGAGGATTGTTTTTGTTTTTTAGTAAATGATTTTTTTTTTAATTGGGAATTAGGTGAAGGCTTCCCATGTTTGACCATCAGCTCTGTGAGTTCAACAGTTCAAACCACCCATCCACCCTTCTCCCTTATTTTTCCTTCTCTGTCCCCGGATGTCTCTTCTCCCAGTAATGGTTCTTTCTCTTTCTTTTTTTTTTTGGGGGGGGGGGGATCACTGCCCGCTGGTGGTGGGAGTAGGAGGCCCAACCTTGCTCCTGGAGAGCTGCTGCTGAATTTGAACCTCCAACCCACTGGGCTGCAGTCCTGCACTCCACCACTACGTCACCGGGGCTCAGCTCCTTTCTCTTTCTTTCCACCCAAGTCAGCACCAGTCAACCTTCTAGATCATTCATTGCTTCAGTTTTCCAGCCTTGATCTCCCTCCCGTGGGAGCCTCCAAAGTCTGTTCCCTTTGGTAGGCCAATCTCTGTCTTAGCTTGAATCCGTATAGTCGCAGTCTCCTTTAATGTTTACCCTTTTGTGATTGACTAACTTCACTCGGCCTGATGTGCTCCAGGTCTATCCAGGAGGGGCTTTGTGGTTTTGTCCATGATGCTTGGTTTTTTGAGTGGGACATAGTATGCCATCGTCTGTATA
>PVJH01049211.1:0-10427 GCA_004026705.1 Nesogale talazaci
TCTCCTGGACACCAGCTGCCTGGCCAGCAGGAGGGGCCTGTCGCTGCAGGACACAGGTGGCCTGACAGGGTGGCGTGGAGCCAGGCAGAAGGATAGCGAGAGGAGCTCTCTTTTCCCAGGCCTCTCCCTGTGGTCAAGGCGGGGGAAGAAAAAGCGCGGATTAAATGGCTTTTGTTTTGTTTTAAATCCTTTGGGGAATTAAAGATATTCTTCTCTCCGTTTTAGAAACATACAACCCAGAACACGACACCCTCCCATATCACTGTCATCACACTGGTGCTTACTTTCTCGCTGGTTGATCTTTTTGTCTTTTAAATCTACAAGCAGTTTTGGATGTGTGAATTTATGCACACATGTACACTCAAATGCACGCATTCACAGGTACCTAATCCCTCCTGCCAACATGGCACAGGTCCATGTTGTACAGCACCGTACAAGTCCCCATGTTGTACAACACAGTACAAGATTGTTTGTCAACTCTCTTGCCTCTCAAAACCTAGTCTGGGCATCCCTAGTCTGTGTCATTTTGCGGGGATAGGCCCAGCCTGTTTGTTCAGTCCTGTTTATGGACTCCAGATCTGCGGTTGCAGGGAGTCCCCCGGCATGTGCCTTCGCTCTCAGTGATGAGCTTTGTTCTAGAAGTGGGGACCTGAGAACCCTGGACTCCCTATCCCCACACTCCCTGGGTTCGGCTCCCCTGGTATCATGCAGGACAGTTTCTTGTTCTCTGCATCTGGTGCCCACTCGGTACAGAGAAGCACTAAAAATACATTCACCTGCCTCCCATCACTCTGTTTATGGAACTGTCTTCCTTAAGGATTCTCATCATATCTACGGGGATATAAAAATACATATTCCAACAATTCACCTGCCGAACAGAAGATGAAGTGCCGTCTCCCCCTCTCGGCGCGGTTTGCCTCCACGGTGCGGATGTGCTTCCGCCCCTGATGCAGACGGGTGTCTGACGGAGACGGGACCCACCTGCCCGAGAGTGGACGGCTGAACTGCGGAGCTGGGACAGGGCGGCCCAGGACCTGGTTCTACCCAAAGCTTCAAGATAAGAAGTCCTCGAGTATGAAACAAATTCCCAAAGTATTAAGTAAAATAATGTGTTGGAAGCCTTCAGTACAGAGATAATAAAGCCCATCCTGCTCTCTGTTATGTAGTTGTACCTGACTCAGAGGGGGCCGGGAAGAGGGCAGAAAGGTACTCCCAAGGGGTGCTGAGACTGCAACTCCTTACTGGAAAAGAAAGCTTCATTTTCCTCCCGAGAAGTGGCCATTGGGCTCAAAGTGCTACCCTTGCGACCAGCAGCCCCTGTATAACCAATGATGCCCGGAGGGTGCCTTGACATGTCTCCATGTGCTCTGCGTGTTAGCCATCTGTGCTGCTGCCCTGCTTCCTGTAGGACAGAGCAAAACACATCCAGGTCCTGTAGCAGCCTTGGTCTGTCCAGTCCTCGCTGTGGCCTGGGGCTCCTCCGTCCTCCACCTCCCCAAACTCGAGATCCTCTCCAGGTGATCGATTCCCTCTGACCATGGGCCTGACAGGTCCTGTCGAGACCATTTGAGCCTTTTGCCTTCCCCCTTTGGCTTTGTTTTGGAAGTAGACCACCAGACCTTTCTTCCTAGTCTGTCTTAGACTAGATGTGCCACTGACACCTCTCCAGGATGGGTGACCCTGCAGGTATGTAAAATGGCATAGCCTCCGGCATCATCGAATCCCTGCCTGACTGAGGGAGACAGGCTGACGGGTAGAAATCTTAGCTGGAGTGTCGGTGTTGTTCTTGTTTTCCATCTGCAGACACAACAGTTTTATGATCTTGGCGCCGTCTCTTGCACACACAGCATCACCAGTTAGTGGCATGGTTGGAGCTGGAAGCGGGAGTCCTGGATGTGGAGAATAAATATTATTTGTTTGACCATAATGTTTACTCCTTCCATGGCTTCCCTCACGCTTGTAAAATTTCTAATATTACAGAAATGTGTGACTTGGAAGGTGTGAAGCGTCCCATAATTCTCTGCCCAAGATAATCATTATTTGCCCAAATGCATTTCTCTGTTTCTCTTGTTTGCCCATTTACTGACTGCCTCCCACCTCTGCTAAACCCAAGCCCACAGCAGCAGGGTGATCCACCCTCTCCCCACTCTGCACACCCAGATTCAACCACCAGAGGCTGACAGGGGGACGTCATAGCATTTTGAATGAATACCAGATGATCATTAGAATGCCATTATTATAGTTGAGAAGTAATAGCAGAACTATGACAAGTCAGGGATGAGGCCAGGAAGACCACACTCACAGTATTTGAACTGGGCAGGACAGGAGGAGGTGGGATCAGCAACTAGTTGGCCCTAAAGAAGAGGATGGATGGATCTAGCACACTGAATCGAAGATCCGAAATCCAGATACCAGAATATAGCTGTCGACCCCACGGTGTCACCAGGTTGGGGCCGGCACATTCACACTCCCCAGTTTCCAGTCATGACAAAGCAGGCGTCGCAGACTCGGCTCTGAAATGCAAATAGGGCAGGGGTGGAGGACCCGGCCTGGAGGTGGGGTGGGGTGTGCTTATCACAGAAGTCCAGACTGTACCAGTTGCACCTGCCAGACCTAGAAATAGCTTGTAGGAGTCCAGAGATGGATGCAGCATCCCTAGATTGGACCCTGAACTTCCAGCTACTCACCTGGCCTGCTGGACATGAGGATTGGCCCTGGGACTCATCCAGAACTGGGCAGGATCTCCTGGCATCCTCCTGGGTGAGTAGGAGTGCATCCTGGAGTGCATGCCTGCTTCTTGCTGGTCTCACTGACAGGCAGGGTGAGGGTTGATGTTAACTGCCATTGGGTCAGTCTCTAGAACGAAACCCTGCGTGGCCTGACCCCGGTCCTGGAATGGGCTGGGACCATTGGGATCCAAGAGCTTTCATTGGCTGGTTGTCAGAAGTTGACCATCAGGCCTGCCTTCTTAGTCCTTGTTTTGTTTGGAAGCTCAGACTAAGACCTTTTCGGTCTCAAAGTGGCACGCAAGTCTCCGCTGCCAGGCGAGGTTCATTAGCCAAGAATCAAACGGGGTCTCCCATGCAGTGGAGCTTCTCAAGGCCAGGACTCCATGCTCCACCGTCCACTTCGGGTTCCCCCTGTCTTCTGCATGTGGCTGGCCATTCTGCATTCGAATCACAGTCATCCCATCCACATCACCTGCACTCTGTCCATGGTGCTCAGCGCTCTACAAGTGTCTAGACTCCGATGTCTGCTGAAGATGCTCTGTGGCAAGCTTTCTTCTCCTCCTCATTTCTCAGGTCGGGAAACAGAGACTCCCGGTGGTCAGAAAGCCAGCCAGCATCAAATCCAAGGCAGTCTTGGTCCAAGGCCCATCATGTTCCCTCTCTCCCACCAGTTGTATGTACAACCCACTTCCAGCCCCCATTCTCTCCCTCTCCCTCTACAATAGCTGAGACAGGCTGGCATCAAATACAGCCCCTTGGGACAAAAATAGAACCAGCCCTCAAAACAGTTCATCATGCTAAAGAGGGAGAGAGCTCAAAGGACGGATGGACTGACAGACTACTGGAACACACCAGAGACTGCTGAGCTCCTCCCCTCCTCCTCTCCCCACTTCTCCCATTCTCCACCACTTTCTATGCTCCACGATGAACTGGCTAGTTGCCAGAGGATGGCATCTCTTCCCCTGCGTGCTGCCACCTGCTTCCTCCCATCTTGGGCTCACCATGTTGGGTCCCAGGCACAGAACCCGAGCAAACTCCCCCTCTGCCCCCTACCCACCTGGGTTCTCTGAGGTGCACAGTAGCGTCAGAACAGAATGCCAGGCACATTCACGGCCCAGGAGATGGCAATGCCAGTCACGTGGGAGATGACAGCAACAACAAGGAAAGACAATAGCAATAGCAAATATTGACGAGTCTCAGCCAGGGGCTGCCTGGTGCCGGTAATGTAGGAGAACACTCTGCCTGCATTTTCACACGGGACCCTTTCAATTACCCAATGAGGGAGGTGCTGCTACCACCCCCATTATATGGAGGAGGAAAAAATCTTGGGAAGGTCAGGAGGTGGCTAGGTCCCACCACTCGGCTGAGTGAGAGTGTGAAGCCCAGTGTCCCCACCTCTGTGCTGGGTTGGGCCTGGAGTGGCAGCAGCACAAGGGAAGGTTTCAGAGAGCAGGTCAGGCATCGCCATGGACTTCTCTGGGGAAGGAGGCTCTTTCTCCCGGAAGGAGGGGGAAGAAGCATGGGGGAGGTCAAGAAGGGCTTCAGGCGTTCTTGTCTGCAAGAACAGTGATGGGAGGGGGGCAGTGTGGGGCAGTGTGATCCGGAGGGAGGGGTGACACAGCATCGCGGTTTCAGGCACTTGAAGGCATCCTCGTGGCCCATAGTGGGCAGATCCTTTGACGGAAGAGTCAGCTCTGTGGGGCACAGGGATATCCTTAGGTAATGGGGATTACGGAGGGATGCTCATGCAAGCAGCAGACAAAAGATCAAAGGGCATGCTGCATTGGGTGAAGACCTGTTTGAGCGTGCTAAAGAAGCAAGGAGCACAAAGGACCCAGGCCATGGTATTTTCAGTCACCTCAGATGCACATGAAAGCTGGGCCTTGAAGGCAGTTCCAGGTGAAGAATCTGGAAAGTGCCACGGACTGTCAAAAGAATGGTAGGTGTTAGAGTACTCCTTAGGGGCATGGACGGTGAGACTTCATCTTGCACACTTTGGACATGTCACGAGGGACCAGTCCCTGGAGAAGGGCATCCTGCTGGGTAAGGTAGAGAGAGGGGCAGGGAGAAAGAGGAAGGTCCTCAGGAAGATGCACTGACACAGTGGCTCCAACATCAGGCTCAGACATAGGAACAAGGGTGAGGACCAGGCAGGGTTTCATTCTGTTGTGCACAGGGCTCCTATGGTTCAGGACCCACCCAATGGGAGACTGCGGGCAGGGGTACATGTTCACTAGGGACCCCTCAGGCTCCAGAGTAAAAGGCGGAGGTAGTGGTGGCTTGGGACTGATGGGCCTAGAGTCAGAACTTGAAAACCACATTCTGATCACATCCAACACAAGTCCCCAAGTTTAGGCTCCCATGGGCAAAGACCAGGGGGATCCCCAACTTTCAAACCAACCCCCCCTCTTCACTTCGCTGAGTCCACAACGCCTCTCCAGGAATGTTTTGCAGTGGTATTGTCTTGGGCTGCGCTGTGGGCACTGTGAAGGCCACAGCTCACTGAAGGGCCCCACACTGTGAACTTGAGGCCACCGAGTGACAATCTTATCACTCAAGAGATAGGATGCTCAACTGGTCTCAGTCCTCCAAGTTCAAGAATTTGTGTGGTTCATGTTGTTGGGTGCTGTGGATTCCATTCCAACTCTCAGCGACCTGGGCCCAATGGAATAAAGCACTGCCTGCTCCTGCCCAGTCCCCACAAGGGTTCCAGGGCTTGCGCCCCTTGTTGCAGCCACTGGATCCATCCTTCTTGTGTGGAGTCCTTCTCTTTCCCGCCGGCTTCTCTGCTTTATCAAGCATGAGGTCCCAAACTGGTCCCAGCCCATTAAGTTCAAGAAGCTATTCTTAGAGGCTTGTGGGCATCATACTCTCCCCCTAGGACCCCTCAGCTCCCCCCTTTTCCTAGGGAAATATTGCTTACCTTTCCCAAGTGATACCTCCGAATTTATCCAGGCAGAGGCCGGCCCCTCTCATTCTATGTCCAATCCTTGTATGGATGCAGCACTAGTCTTGTCTCTCCTCGGACCCAGTTTCCTAACCTACTCTTTACAGGTGTTTTCTAAAAACACCAGAACCCTTTGGATTCCATCTGCTTCTTCCAATTAAGGGAGCTGCGCATTGATCTGGGAATTGATTAGCAACTCCCCCTCGGAGTGAAATATCTCTTCTTCAGACAATTTCTTAAGTGCCTTCTAATTTTAAGTCTAATCATTCCTCTCTAATGGCAGACTCAGAGAGTCTCCAGGCTGTAGTAACCAAAGGAAAACGGCAGAGGAAAAGCTGACTGGGAGCAGGAAGGAAGCCAACCCAAGGCCCAGACTCCATCTCTGGTCTCGGACTGACAGCAAGGGAGGCCAGGAGGCCAGATGCACCGGGTCTCGCAGGGACAACTGGTTCGAGGGCAGGCAGATGGTGGCCGTGCAGGGACCCATCAGTGGACTGCTTCTTTGGGAAGGTCTGGTGACTGCAACCG
Source organism: Nesogale talazaci (assembly GCA_004026705.1). NCBI lineage: Eukaryota > Metazoa > Chordata > Mammalia > Afrosoricida > Tenrecidae > Nesogale > Nesogale talazaci. The sequence continues at coordinate 6,205 of PVJH01049211.1, forward strand.
AGAAGCCAAATTCTTCTCGCCGCCCAGCAGCTGCGGCACCTTGGTGACCAGAAGGTTTGCATCTGTGGCTCTGTTCGCTGAAGCTTGGCTGGTCTGGTGCTAGCAGGGGTGAGCAGGGACAGGAGCATGGGTCCAGGTACCGGGCAGATCTGAACTCCAACCCAGTCTGACCTCTGGCTAGAAGGGTGGATGTTGGCAAAGTTCCTCTTATGGCTGTACTCAGAGCTCCTTGGCTGGTACAAAAGGTCTGCCCTTGACTCCTAACCTGCAGTTCTAGTCCTGAAAGGCTGGTGGTCACCTCTTTCCATAAAGATGATAGCTGCCCCTTCCCCCAACTCCCCCCGCGACCAGAAAACCTTGCTACCAATTAACACCACCCTGTAACACATGGGGGCACTGTGAGTTGACGTTGGTTTAGTGGTAACATGTAATATTGGTTGCATTTTGTCTTTTGTCACTTGAGTCCCCTCTTCATAGAGGGAAGGATTGTATCCACCTCAGAGGGTTGAAATGTGGATTAAATATCCTAAGGGATGTTGATCGCGTTTAACATGATACCAGGCATGGGTAGAGGTTAAGTGTTTTAAAACAAAAGTTATTATCATTATAAACTCAGACCAGGGATACAGGCAGGAAGAGAGCAGTGTTCTCTGCTCTGGAAAAGCCAGATGGGGAAAAGAGAAACCATATCATGACTCTTTCTCAGACAGGAGGAGCTGGGCAGAGTCTTGTCCCCAGCATCACTCCAGGAGGACATGGACCTTGAGTTATCTTTCCTGGGGACCTTAATCCCTTAATCAGGTTGCCCCTGCCCAAGGGGTAGCCTCAGCACAGACCCAAACTAGAGACAGAGGCCAGGAACTGACTCAGACACTGAGTGCGAAGAAGACAAGGACCATTAGAGCCAGCTCATCGGCTGAGACTGAACAGCTTATCTCCGCTCCCTGGTGGAACCAAATAAAATCCATGAAAAAATATTAGGTTTTTCAAATCAAAAAGGCAAACCATGTTGAGCAAACCAGCCGCCGGCAGCAGACGGGTAATTGGCTTGTATCTGTCAGAGAGCATTGGACTTAACGGGTGTCGGGAAGCATTGACCACAGCCTCACCTTCGGGGCCTGGGAAGAGCTGCCTGGCCTTAATCCCACTCACCACCCCCACCTGTCACTCACCCCTCCACGCACACCTCCCCTCCAGGGAGAAGAAACTTTTCACCCGGGGGTGGTGCAGCAGCAGGGGTGGGGGGCTGGGATGCTGGATGCTTTTCTCCTGGGCAGCACTGCAGGCGTCCCCCTAACTCCCCCACCCCCCACTCCCCAGCCTCCGTGCCCTGCCAGCCAGCTCTTTATTTACAGAATGTCTGCAGTGTGCTGGGCCCTGGAGACAGGCACTGTCTTCCCAGTGTAGAATGTGAGGTGGGCTATGGAGGGACCGTAGCAATACAGGTGCCATTGGTGGGATGGCAGGCAGGAAGGCAGGCCCATGAGGGCATCTGTACTGAACCCTGAAAGATACACCGACCTGCCCCAGCAGACTGGCAAGGGAGGTAATTCCAAGAAGAGAAAAAAAATGCAAGGTGGTGTGTGTGTTCATGTGTGTTCTTCATCAAAGAAGGAAGGATAGATCATTCCTTAATTATGCTCTTGGAAAGTGAGGGCCAAAATTGAGAAGGGACAGGTATGGGGAAGGGGGGTGCCCAGGGTCTGCAGTGCAAAAACACAGACCATGGAAGAGAATGGGAGCTGCTAAAGTCCATAGCAGGACTAGAACCTGTGCTTCCACACCCAGCCCCCTCTCTCACAGGATCCCTGGAGCCAGGAATTGATATGCAGGGTGGACCCAATGCAGAGACAGGAAGGAAACTGACTTGTGCAAGTTCAGGCCTGGCTGGACTTCAGTGGCCTAGCCTCCCTGCAGACTCCCACCTGAGCACCCCCCTTTTCTGATTGGTCCTCGCACCTGAACCCACCTTGGGTCCTTCAGACTCTCCAGTGGGACCTCGCTACACACCTAGGGGCCCACCCTGTTCCCCGCTGCCTGCCCCAAGGGGCCGTGCCCCTCCTGGGTGAGTCTGCCTCTAGGCCCGGGCCTCCTCCAGGCTGAGACAGACGGAGCTTTCCCGACGAGGAGACATCCCTGTGGATGCGCCACGAATGCTGACATTTCTCCAGAGCAAGATGCTTTTGAAAAAATATTTTAGATGAATGCGGGGCCAGGCCACACGAAATGTCACGGTGACTTTCCAAATAGACCTGCCAGGAGCTGGAGTGAGTAAAAATAGCCACTGCTCAGTGCGGATGAGAAGAGAGTAAAGATCACACGGAGAAGCGTGTGTTTGTTTGTAAAATAATTATCTGTAAGTGGTGCCACACCTATGGAACGCACCGCTCTGGCAGGCCGGGGCACAGAAGGTCTGCGGTGGACGCCAGGGAACAACAGCAGGGGAAGCAGCAGATAGGGAAGGAGGCAGGGGTCCACAGAGCCCAGGCCCAGCATGGCCTTCCGTCAGGCTCAGAGCGTCCTTCCAGGGCTGGGAGCCTCTGATTCTGCCTCATGGCTACCCTGATAGATAAAGCGGCCCTGCCCCCGGGGCTTGTGCCTCTTTTGGACAAAAGCACGGTGCCGTATCTTGAATCCACAGAGCAACCAATGGGTGAACAGCTGAGCGCTTTGCCGCTGTGCCACTGGCTTCTTCGGATTGGAGACTGAGAGAGAAGTCCTCGGAGAACGGCTCCCTTTTGCTCCACCTGAGGCTGTCAGTGGACCTTCTGTGGGGGCGTGGGTACTGCTGGGAAGCCTGAAGCCCTGGTATTTCAAATACCTTCAGGACCCCCAGCCTGAGCAGAACGTGCTAGGGACACAAAATGGAGTGTTCTTGTGAGTCATGGTGACGTTGGCCCCCTCTTGGGGTGTGCAGCCGTGCCAGTCGAAAGCGTGGACCGCTCCCACCCCGTGCTTCCGGCGTCTGAGAGGTGTGAGGTCATTCGTGTGGCTGATGCATCGGTTTTCTGCCCTCGAGAGCCTCTCTTGTGCTGAGAGTCCCTCTGTTTCCCAAACAGGATGTGCTTTTCCAAGGCTCGCTCTTCTCCAGAGTGAACAAGATGATGCTTCATCCTCCTCGCTTCTAAGGGTCATTCCTGCTGCGTTTCTTCTAGGACACACTAATGGTTCTGCTCTGGAAGTGCTTAGTAGATACAGTCCTCTTCACTCAACACCACATTCTTTTTTTTAAAAAAAATCATTTTATTGGGGGCCCACACAACTCTCAGCACCACCCATCCATCCATCCATTGTATGCAAAGCACATTTGTACCTTTGATGCCATCATCCTTCTCCAAATATCCACCTTCCACTTCCCTGGTATTGGCTCCTCTTGTTTCCACCCCTGCCCACTCCCTTCTTCCTCACGAACCCTTGATAATTTATAGACTATTACAGTTTTCTCTTGTTGAACGCTGTCTGATGTCTCTTTTCACCCACTTCTCTATTGTCCGGACCCCAGGGAGGACGTTGTATAATAACGGATCCTTATACTTGGTTATCCCTTTCTCCTCCACCCTCCCTCCACTCTCCCAGCCAACACCGTGATCTAAACGCATCCATTCGTCTGCCTTCTTTTCCTCTCGGCCAGCCAGTGAACATTAACTGAGAAAAGCCTTGTGGCTTGCCATTGACCCCCAAGCAAGCATGTTGTGATCGTGCAGCTAGGAGAGATTAGTCCCTACAGAAGCACACCGTGGCTGGTGAATTGGGATCCAGCAGGGGTGTGCCAGCCCCTCGGTGACACGGATGGGCCCGGGAGCCACCGCAGTGAACTTGAACCTGCCGGAAACCGTGAGGCTGGTGCACGATCCCGTGATATTTTGTGCTGTTGTACACGAGTCTGAATCAACCCGACGTGGTTCCTTTACTGACGCGAGAGGCACCCAGGAAGGCGCGGACTCACAGGACGGACGGTGCATCGCGTATGCTCGTGTTCTGCCGCGGGGCAAAATGGCAGCACCACGGACAGTTCCGCGTGGTGCTTCAGAGCTGTGCGCCCTGGTGTGGAGCACAGAAGAAGGGGTGCTGTAAATGAGCACACAGGTTGGGGGCCAGAGCGCTCTCGCAGTCCCCTCGAGCATCATCATGAGCCGGCTGCTGAGCTTCTGTCAGGAGCCCTGGGGATGGAACTTGTCCCTGAACAGAAACTGTTGGACGTCTGAGCCACCAGCTGCTCCTCC
>PVJH01049212.1:0-10427 GCA_004026705.1 Nesogale talazaci
CTGAGGTGGCCACATGGAGACCTCTGTCAGCAATGAGTTGCTTCTGCCACCACAGGATGCTGTTGATGGACCCTGAGGCCTGGAAGCGAGGAGCCATGAGGAGAGCCCTGCCAGTGCTGGGATTTTGTACCCACTGACCTGTGACTTTGTGAGTCGGAAGGAGATTCTATAGACTGATTTGGGGCATATGGGTTAATATCAGACTTATGACTTGTGACAGTCATGTGCTTACGTTAATTTCATGATTGAAATGTAGGGGTGGAGTCTAGCCTGTTAATCTGGAGATAGCTACTGAGTAGCCAATGAGGCCTTTATGTGGGCATGGCTTTCTCCTGAGACATCTGGGAAATCGCATGATATTTCCCTCATGAAGATGAGAAGCTATCTTCTCTGGTTGTTGGGAGCTAGTCTGAGAGACAATTAATCACGGACAAGACATGATGGCAGCATCTGAGAAGCTGAAGGAACCAGAGCAGAAGCCACACGGCTTTCCCCTGATGGAGGCAGACCTCTGAAGCTGGAGAGGCCATGTGGAGACCCCTGCCAGTGATGAGTTTCTTCTGCCACCACTGGATGCTATTGATGAACCCTGAGCCCTGGAAGTGAGGACCCATGGGGTGACCACTGCAAGCGCCGAGATTCTGCACCCACTGCACCTGTGACTTCGTGAGTTGGAAGGACACATTATAGAGTGGTATTGGGCATATGGGCTAATATCGGACTTGTGATTTTTGAACCAGACTGGGTTGGGATGCTTTCTCAGTGTTCCATCCCTTTTGTATATAAACCCTTTCCTTATATCCATATGTGTGTCTATGAAATTTGTTCCTCTAGTCTACCTGGACTAACACATTTTGGTACCTTAGGAGTGGGGTACCATAGGAACAAATATAAGATGGAGGGTGGATGCTTGTTTGCTTCATGGTACTGTTACTTCTTTGGCTAGTCAGAAGTCAGATATGTCCTTGCAGTTTACTGAGCTATTTTCTGGAAGCAGTATGGGAGATTAAAATTTTGATTAATTTGTTTGGATGCTGTCTTTGGTTATTTTTTATATAAAATGAATACTGTTAATGTATATCTTGATATCAGGGGTAAAAACTGCCTTTTGTATATCTCAGAACTTATACTTCTAAAGGACAATGTTTAAGATGATCAGAATGCCTGACCAAAAGCAGGGATCTGTTTTGATGCCTTCAGAGACCTAATTCAATGTTTTTGTGTAAACAGTAGTTTAGATAAATATATAGAAAAGCTTAATGCGTATTGACCTTGACTGTTTTAAGAATTGAGTTGGATTTCTGACTATGCTGTTTATACTGGTTTCTTATGCTTGTTACTGCAAATATAAGGATGCATAGAAATGTTTATTGGGAAGTGTGAAAAGAGTTTGCAGGTCCAATTACCTCAGGCCAAGCGTTGACCTCTAGAGGGTTTGGGACTTAGCCTCAAGGGCATCTCTGAGGAGATTAACCCCGTCTTGTGCTTAGATGGGCTTAGGCCACACCTAGAGAGACTTCTCTGAAAAAAGTAGCCCCACCCAGTCTTTCAGAATACTCAGTATACTTGTAGTCTGAGAGAAGGTCAGACTGACTGATAAAGAAGGATAGAGTCTATTTCCTTGGAAAATCCTGACTAGTGATTATCTTCAGAAGTGAAGGAATTTGGAACCATGAAGATAACTCCTCTCTTGGTCTGAAACTTGTGGCAGGCTGAAATGCTTGTTAAGTGACCACCCAGATTTACTGCTTGTTGGTGAAAGCAGGAGAAATGCAGCAATAAAGAGCCGGGTTGACTTTGGCCACTGAAGCTCATGGACTTTGTTCACAGGAAATAGAGAAGACGAGAGCAGGTTGACTGGTCTGAAGTTCATGACCTAACATGAGAGCTTTAGGCATGTTGAGGATTTATGATGGGACCTTGGTCTAAAGGGAAGGCAACCAATGGCTATCAAAATGAGGCTAAATGGAAAAGCTCACATTGAGTTGACCAGAACCCGACCAAGGAGGAGAAGTGATTTAAGTCTGTGAACTGGTGCATATCGTTGCTGACTTTATGGATGGCCTGTCCTGATTTGACTTTGCTAATGGATGCACACTTCATGAGTTTCCAAGTGGAATGAACATTCTTCAGGTTGAAAGATATGATTGTTTCCTTAGAGCACTGGGTTGATGTAAGTGGGCAATATAGGAATTAGATACCCAAAATGGGGGAATGAATGCATGAGGTGGTTGGCTTGCAAACCCTTATAGGTGGTGGAATATATATTCATAGGACTAGAGGATCAAGGTGTAGACATTTTGTAACTACAGTTGTAAGGAACAGGATATCTTTTGCTTTGTTCACTTATAGAATGGTATTTAACAGGATATCTTTTGCTTTGTTCACTTATAGAATGGTATTTTTAAATGATGGTGAAACATGTTGAATTGTATGTATTTTATTTTTATCCTGTTAGGTATTGATATGATTTTATTGTTCATTTGAAAGTTGCATATGGTTACAGAGTTATGTGAAAGTATAAAATTAACAAGAGGTGATCTGTGGCAGTCATGTGCTTATGTTAATTTTATGATTGAAATGTAGGGGTGGAGCCTAGCCTATTAATCTGGAGATAGCCATTGAGTAGCCAATGAGGCCTCTATGTGGGCATGGTTTCTCCTGAGACTTCTGGGAAATCTCGTGATATTTCCCTCATGAAGATGAGAAGCTCTCTCCCTGGTTGTTGGGAGCTAGTCTGAGAGACAATTAATCACGGAAAAGACAACATGGCAGCATCTGAGAAGCTGAAGGAATCGGAGCAGAAGCCACACGGCTTTCCCCTGATGGAGGCAGACCTCTGAAGCTGGAGAGCCCATGTGGAGAGCCCTGCCAGCGATGAGTTGCTTCTGCCACCACTGGATGCTGTTGATGAACCCTGAGCCCTGGAATTGAGGAGTCATGGGGAGACCCCTGCCAGCGCCGAGATTCTGCGCCCAATGACCTGTGATTTTGTGAGTGGAAGGAGACATTATAGAGTGGTATTTGGCATATGAGCTAATATCGGATTTGTGACTTTGAACCGAACTGGGTTGGGATGCTTTCTCAGTGTTCCATTCCTTTTTTTATATAAACACTTTCCTTATATCCATATGCATGTTTATGAAATTTGTTCCTCTAGCCTACCTGGACTAACACAACTTTGAACTGGACTGGGGTGGGATGTTTTCTCAATGTCCTGTTCCTCTTGTATATAAACCATTTCCTTATTTCCATATACATGTCTATGAAATTTGTTCCTCTAGTCTACCCGGACTAACACAGATAACAAGCATATTTTTCAATAGGTTAGCATTCTGTTCAGTCACCTTTCTTTGAAATGCATACAAATATGAATCTTTCAGTTAGTTGGTCAAATAGTTCTCTTCCAAATTTCCTGGCATAGACCAGTTAAGTTCATCCAGTGTTTGTTAAAGCATTTCAATTGGCATTGCATAAATTCCTGGAAGCATGTTTTTGGCTACTGCTTTTTGTACAGTTTATACTTCTTCCTCAGCACCACCGGTTCTTGTTCATATGCTTTCTCGCATCACTGTTCAATGTGTCAAATTTGTTCTTAGATATTCTCAAAATTCAGGTTACCTAGTCTCAAAATCACACTTTGGTTCTCATATATTTGTTTAAATTTTCTTCAGCTTCAAACTGAAATTATATAAGAAAAATGGATACTTTGTTCCACAGTCAGTCTAGCATGGTTTTGGTCACTGATCATGAGCTTCTCCAGTGTCTCCTCTACAAATGCAGTCAAGTGATTTCTGAGTATTTTATCTAGAGAAATCCATGTACATAGTCACCTGTTTTGTTGTGGGGAAAAAAAAGCATTTGCTATCAAAAAGTCATTGGTCTTGCAAAATTCTATTGTGTGATAACCAGCTTGATTTTTATTGCCATGACCATATTTTCCAACTGCTGTTTCTTCCCTTTTGTTCCCCTGTTTTGCATGCCAACACCAATAATTATCAATGTATCTTGGTTGCATGTTTGACTAATTTCTTACTGAAGATGTTCATAGATTTCCTCAATGTCTGAATTCCTAGTTTTTATGGTTGGTGCACAAATTTGAATAATAGTTGAATTGATTGGCTTTCCCTGAAGCCAGATGGATGTCATCCTATCACAGGATGCAATGCATCACAGATATCACTGTGCTGTAACAAGGATTTTGATGTGTCCTTTGATAATGATGTCAAAACTATTCCTCTCCTGTGTCATTTCTGACAAAATGAATCATATCAATTTGATTCAAGATGGTCAATACCAGTTCAGTTCAGCTAAGTAATGCTTATGATATCAATTTTTATGCATTCCATTTCATTTCTGATGACTTTGAATTTTCCCCAGATTCTTACTTCAGACATCCTCAAGATCTTATTATCAGTACATTTTCACAACTGTTTCCTCTACCCTGAATTGTGACCCTATCAGCAAGTGAAAATTTGGAAAGCTCCACCCCCACGGGCTCCGCACTCGCATCGCCATGGCTGATGCTGCTTCCAGAAAGCAGCTCCTCATCAGTCACATTTCGATCGCCTTCTGTCTGCCCGCCCTCTCCTCACCTGCACTATCTCCATTCATTGGGCCTTCAAGGTTTGATTATATTTCAAAATTATGCATATGGCTTTCAGCAGCTACTCTCTCCAAAGCGCCGTGTCCAGTCCTTCTTTAGTGCCTGTTCTTAGTCTGAAAACGCTGCTGAATGCTGTTCACATTGAGTGACCCTGCTGGCATCGAAATACCAGTGGCACAGCTTCCAGCAACACACAAGCCATCATACAAACTGGCAAGTAAGTGGTGGGTTATTTCCCTAATAAAGCATATTATCATGAATGTTGTCTGTGAGTACTCTGTGCCATTGTAAAACATGTTCCATGCGGAACATGTATACAGTATCAGGAGAGAGATAGTTATTATTAGAATTGGCAGAAATGTAGGAGATGGTGTTATATCAAAATTTTTACCATCATGTGTTTCTTCTGCCCATATCTTCTGCCTGTATCTTCATTTTTATCACCACAACCTGTTTCTTCTGCCTCATAGGAACCTGATTTATTCTGTTGATATTGATCTTATTCCCCTTAAATTTGAAGTTAGAGGATCAAGTACACTTTTCATATTTTTAAGCAGAATATATTTTAGTCATTATTAAGACAACTTATATTACATGCAGCATTGAGGTTTATCATATATGTCAAAGAGTAGGCTATGTAAGCAGAAAGCATTAATATGTCAATGCATCTGTAACAAAAATAAATGTCCATCTTGATATATACCAAACATACAGAAGGCAAAAAATAAAATTCCTTAAAAAGTCAGAGTATAAAATGATATATGCTCTGATAGTTTTCAATGCATGTCTTTCTTGAAATTGTGTTTTCTTCAAAAATAGAACTAGAGAAATAATAAAAATTGAAATTATAATTCTGAAAATGCAGTACAACTTGCTCAAAATAGTTATTCAGGAGCAAAAATAAATTAATCTAAGAACATGTGGGTATAATTATGTACCACAGGTAGTACATGTCATGTTATGTTTCAATGGTTTTATAAATATCAAACTCATCTGTATGCTATTTCTAATAGCAATTTTATTGCTCAGTCTAATAAATATAGGAAACTGTTCTGATGTTTTTGAACAATTTATAGTGCTTCAGATGATGATTTTTAATCTTACTTGGTTTCTTGTGGTGATAGTTTATTTTGGCTAATGTAAAGTGATAAATCTATAGACTAAGGTTAAAGCAGACCTAGAAAAAGTACTGAAAATATTCAATGCATCCTTGTGTGGCATCTTCTTAAGATCATTATGGCATTTTTGAAATACTTTAGGGGCTTCTTTTCCACTTCAAAGTTAAAGCCATTAGATTTACTGTTCCATGTAATAAATTAATAAACAAGAATAGATTAGCCAAATGACATAGAGCATTACCTTTCTGCAGTTCCTCTTGTCCTCCTCTCATTCATTGCTGTTTCTCTTTAGGGAGGTGATGGAAAGTTCTATTTGAATTTAGATGGAGAACAGAAGGCAAAACAAGTGGATACTCCTAATTACTTCCTCAGCAGTAACCCAGTAATCCAGTGGACAATGAATAAAAATAAGCACTGATGAGCACTCTGAACTCTAGGGGGTAGCTGAGGGGTTGGAGTGACCAAATGAGTCCAGAAACCAGAAAGAGGAAAAGGAGAAAGAGAAGGCAGAAAACCTACTGTTAATATTGAAAGCACCCAGTCACCAAATTCAGTTTGGGGTGAGGCTGACCAATACTTCAGAATGAATGATTCATTTTACAAAAGCTGTGAGAAGAGTTTGTTAAACCATCACAGATTAGCCATGCCAGAAGCAGGCTACATCCTAACATGGATATGTATCCATTCTGGGTGGCCCTTGTGTTAGGGATGGCCCAATTATTTTACAGGTGGGCTTTGGGTCTCCACTTTGTCCTGAATTTCTGATCTTTATTCACCGTGGCACCTCATGATCACACAGGCTAGTGTGCTCCTTCCATGTGGGCTTTATTCATGCCCTGCTAGGCGGCCAATTGCTTATGTTCCAGCCTTTATGACCTCAGATACCATGTCTTTTGATAGCCAGGCACCGTCACCTTTCTTCACATATGTTTATGCACCCATTTTGTCATCAGTGTTTAGATTAGAAAGGTGAATATCATCCAGTGCCACATTATTGGAAGAAACCATTCTTGTAGTGAGGTAAGACAAGTAACTCTATCTACTGCTATGTTATATTTACATATATATGGGCCTCCCTTATGAGCCTTTGCCTTTGATTTGAAAAAATCCTGCAGACTTCTCTAGATGCTAAGGGGAAATCCCCATGTAAACTTTCTTTGTGAATCTTTTTCCTTCCTGGTGACTTGCCATTTTTTGTAGTTCCTGACATTCCTGAAAATGGACTTCACCATGACTGTGAATGCCACACACACAGTCCAAGGCTATGTTGAGAAGCCACTTTTCAATGAAACCACATCACTTTTGAAATTGGAAAAGTGCCAGATAACAATGACACTAGGAAAAGTTATGTAAATTATATTGTCTAGGCCAGTGGTTCTCAATCTGTGAGTTGCGACCCCCTTGGGTGTCAAATGACACTTCCACAAGAGTCACCCAATTCATAACAGTAACATAATTACACTTATGAAGTAGCAATGAAAATAATTTTATGGTTGAGGTTCACAACATGAAGAACTGTATGAAAGGGTCACAACATTAGGAAGGTGGAGCGTCCAAGACACACATGTATGATATGTGCTTTTTTTTCTAGCAATAAGCAGAAAGTCAGATCATGATATTTTATAATATAAAATTCTTCAAGTGTGTCTTAGTTTGTGCTGTGGTGAGGACAAAATTAGTGAAGTGTATATGTAAATACATAGAGAGGAAATTATTCCAAAGAAACGTCACACCCAATCTTGAGGAACTGGCTTACACAATTATCAGGACTGGTAAGTCTCAAATCTATGTCAACAAGTTGAGATCTTTACTAGCTTAAGTGATTGCAGGAGTTGATGGGTCCAAAATATGCAGGTCCGGTAGCAGAGTGAAGGCTTCTGTTGGCTTATCTCTGAAGAAGGGGTGGTCGGGTAATAAGAAAATGTAAAGAGAATTTGTTTTGCAGACCATCCATTTACATACTGCAGGCAAGTCCCCATCACAAAGAAACTCTCTTCTCTATCGACTGACTGCTCATATCAAATCACAAAATAGAAGGAGCCATCTAGGTAGCAGATGCCAAATTACTGAGAAACATATCCTAGTCAAGTTGACATACAACATTAACCATCACAAATTGTGTCTCACTTGAAAGCAACATTCCAATCCCTTACAGTATTTGATGGGGGGTTGGGTAGGATGCTTCCTATACACTTAGTGGCTTCCTTTCATCCCACTATCTCTGTGTCCATTAAAGCTCTTGTACCCATTCTACCTTTTCCCACTGCAGATTTTTCAGTCTCTACTTCTGTAATCTGTAACATATTTCTAATTTTTTTTAGAACAGGACTATTCCAATCTGTGAGTAAATGCAAATATTACTTCCTCAAGGATTCTTTCCTAACTCGCTATGTAAAATAAGAGTTGACTTCTCCATTTTGTCACTCTTTATTATTTATCCCTTCACATCTTGTGTGACAGTCAAGTGCTTATGTTAATTTCATGATTGAGATGTAGGGGTGGAGTCTAGCCTGATAATCTGGAGATAGCCATTGAGTAGCCAATGAGGCCTCTGTGTGGGCATGGCTTTCTCCTGATATGTCTGGGAAATCTCGCGATATTTCCCTTGTGAAGATGAGAAGCTATCTCCCTGTTTGTTGAGAGTTAGTCTCAGAAAGGACGAATGACGGACAAGACAAGATGGCAGCACCTGAGGAGCCGGAGAAGCCACACGACTTGATGGAACCAGACCTCTGAAGGTGGAGAGGCCATGTGGAGATCCCTGCCAGCAATGAGTTGCTTCTGCCACCACTGGATGCTGTTGATGAACCCTGAGCCCTGGAAGTGAGCAGCCATGGGGAGATCCCTGCCAGCGCTGTGATTCTGCACCCACTGACCTGTGACTTCATGAGTCCGAAGGAGACAATATAAACAGGTATCAGGCATATGGGCTAATAGTGAACTTATGACTTTGAACTGGACTGGGTTGGGATGCTTTCTCAGTGTTCCATTCCTTTTATATATAAACCATTCCCTTATATCCATATGCATGTCTATAAATTTATTCCTCTAGTCTACCCAGACTAACACATCTTGTTTGTTTCCTTCCTGGTATTTAGAAGAAGTGGTTATATTGTTTGCTGTATTGCTTCAGCTTTGTCTAGTTCTTCCATTTGAAAGTAACTCCTGTAATACCAGTGTGTTGGTCTTTATGCTTATTTTTTTTTTAACCTGAGAACCCAGCAATGCATCTTGCACTGAATCCTAGTATGCAAAATACATTAAAATGGAACTGCCCTAGCTTATCTGTTGAGCCACTGAGGCCTTTTCTCACAATGTTATGGACTCTTGGAGAACAATTTGAAAATATATTGTCCCTCCCAATGATTGAGAAAGTACTTGAAAATGAAAACTTGAGACAGTGAAGAGATTTTTAAGACAGTAGAAAAAGCATATTCAGAAATGGGGCTACCACTGAGCTCTATTCTGATCACATCAGACTTCTGGTCAAGCTGAGCTCCTTTGTTATCCTTCACAGTCTGATTTTCCATGAAAAATCTACTCTAGCTTTTCTACTGGCAAAGAAAAGCGAAAAAATAATAGTGTTTGCATTTCAGAAATCTATATTCATATCTATATTCGTGTAGTGGATTATATCAGGCAGCAAATCACAAGATCAGCAAGGAGATATATAAGGATTTGGGGCCCATTAATGATTTATAGCCTCCCAATAAAAATAGTGATAATATTATCCAATATAATAGCAAGTGTTTCTGAGAGGCAGGAAGAGGGAAGGCAGGGACACAGGGGAACTGATATCAAAAAGTACATGGAGAAACAAAATGTTTTGAAGATGATGGTGGTAACAACTATATAATCATGTTTGATCTAACTGAACTATGGATTGTTATAATATCTATAATACTTCCCAATGAAATGCTTCCCTCCAGAAGATTTACAGTTTCACAAACTCTATGTAAGAAGTCTGAATTGACTTGGTAGCAGTGGATTGGTGGGATATATTAAAGGGATCAGAGGTCAATTTTTGACAGAAAATCTCTGAGAGAGAAGACATTGCAAGGAAGAAAGAAAATGGGCCCAATACAAAATGATTAGGTCCTAGTCTCTTAAAAGTGGATTTAACAAGTATGAAGAATTCTATCTAAATGACTTAACCTAAATGTGGAACATAGGCAATCCAATGTACCATCCAAGTGGACTTAATTGTGCTCTTCATGATGTGAAGATACTGTTGAACTATTAGGGCATCATGAGGATTCCATGTATTGGAATATGAAGTAATATACCTAACAGAACATAAGAGAAATAAAACAGCAAATACAAGGGAAAAATGAGTAACACTCAAAAATAAAAAATAACACAGAGAAGGTTGGGGTAGAAAAGTCTTCAGCTACCCTGAAGGCATATGTAAGACACTCTGGGGACTTACTAAAATATTTAAAATGGAGACCTTTGTGAATTTCTGAAGAAGCACATGTAGTTTGTGAACAGGAGAAATTTAGAGAAACATTTAAGGTAGAAAACAGTTGGTTTATTATAATATAAAATTTTAAATTATTTAATTTATTAAAAATTTCTACAATGCCCATCTGATTAGCGATTTTCTTTATATACAAATTCCAAGCGTTGCCTCTACTGCACCAACTTTAACTAGAATCATTTTTAACTTCTAAACATACTTCCACAAATACTCAAACTTCCCT
>PVJH01049213.1:0-10429 GCA_004026705.1 Nesogale talazaci
GATTTAAAAGAAAAAAAAGAGAAAGAAAGAACGTCTTCCTTGTTCATCTGCATGGCCCCTCCCAGTTGGGCTGGCTAAGTCCTCCCTGGAAGATCTGCCTCTCAATCCTGGTCCTGGTCTGAATCGAGCAGAAGAAGGAACAGAGAAACCCTTGCTGTATGGACCACTGCCTGCTGGCATAGCTTTTGTGTCATGTCACACTGCTGGGTATCTGCCTTGGCTACCTAAACTTCAGCTATCCTGCTCTGCTGGGTCCTTCTCCTTTGTTTTTTTGTTTGTTCCATTTGAAATTAAAAGTCTACCTCCATTCAGTTTTATTTTCCCTCCTTTTCTTTTAGCACCTCAGACCAATAATTTGATCTGAGAGGTGAGGAATCCAGAGGGTTTTCTGGAAGGGTTCCTCTGAGTCCTTGTCCCTCTTCTATTGCTTAAAGGGGGGTGGGGGTGGAGAGTGAGTTCACACACTCACATGCACAAGGAAACCCCATCCTCGGGAGAGCTGGCATGCTTCCACGGGCTCTGGCCGTGCCCAGCTGGTTTCCTGCATACACACACATGTCCAAGTCCATGAGGATATGTGTACACACACATGCACAGCATGCCCTGATCACTCTCCCTCAGAAACCAGATCCCATGGTCAGGCTGGCCTTACATAAGTAGGAAGCACTGGGCTATCCCCATAAACAAAACATGCGCAGACTTAGGGGTCTCCCCAAACAGAGATACTTTAAATGTTTTAAAAGAATTCAAAGAATTTTAGTAATAACTAACAGAAGTAGCCATCACCTGAGCAGGAGAGAGGGAGAATCTGAGTCTGATGGACTTCCTAGATTCACCTGTAGCTTAGCATTGTCTATGTTTGGAATCACAGGTGTATCCTTCCTATCTCAGTGTCCAGAGCCTTTCCAAGTCATAGACATAACCTGTGGAGGCAGGAGGACAGGAAGGCACCTCACCTCACTGTGGGGCTTCATGCCTGACACTGTTTCCATCCCCAGCTCAGCCACCATGCACGAAGTCTGCAAAAGGAGGCTCACACTGTGTGTGGTCCCACAACTTCTCCCGCCACAGTGGTCAGCTGATCTAAAGATGCAACTGGCCCCTCTGAAGAGAGGTCAAGGAGGCCTATGACACTGAGACGCAACTTTGCCAGCCAACTTGGCAGCCCACCCACCATGGCCTACACAGGTGAATCCAGACACCTCACTCTGGTTTGCATAAACCCAAATGGCCTTGAGTCTGCCGGCTAAGTGACGGAGTGGGGTTTGGAGGTGTAGAGTCTGTGAAAGCACAGAGCCTTCCTGGGCATAGAAAGCGGGGGCTCCAAGAGACTCACTAGGAAGAAGAGGTGCTGGAACAAAGGGCTGCCTCTGAGGAGCCTGTCTAGATCCATGAACACCATTGTAGGGTGAGGGCCATCCTCGAATGCTTTGATCCTGTGAGGCCTCATGCTCTCCTCCCCCAACCCCACGGCAGCGCTGAACCAGGCTAGGAGACATGATGACTGAGAAATCAACAGGGCTTAAAAAGAGTCAAATTCTGAAAATCAACTTCTTGGTCCTCATAACTCGTACTGACTAACTAGAATACCCTTGACCTCAAAATTCCTTAAACTGAAACCACCCGCTGCCTTCTGGTTGCTGGAGGTACTTCTCCCCATCCCGTCTCCCAGGACCGGCTGCGCATCCTGTATCTTTCAACATCCTATACACTGAGGATTCAACCTCCAAGTCTGCCAAGGTCTTGGTCCTCACTTCAGAGCTGAGAACCTGGACAGCCATCAGTCAAGAGCTTCTTCTGTAGCTCTGCCCTGCTCTCAGTTCTGTCTTGCTTCGAGCTGTCTGGGGGCCCTTGGAGAGGCTCCCCTGTTCAAGGACTCTGTGCTGGTTGGATCTGTCTGATCAAAAGTAACAGAAACCTACTCAAGAGGATTTAAGGAAGGCTAAAGAATATCATTTTCACGTCCACAGATGTCACAGAAACCCTAAAGTCTCCAGAGAGAATTAGGACCAAGGGCTGGGTTTTCTGTCTCCTTTCTCTCTCTCTCTCTCTCTCTCTTTCTCTCTTTCTCTCTCTCTCTCTCTCTGCTTCCTCCTTCTCCTTCCCTGCACACCAGCCTTTCTGCTGTCCCAGATCACATGGGAGAAGCTAGACACACTATAGTGCTCTTGTCTACATTGTAGCTCCAATTGCCCCCCTCTACTATCTGCTCTTCCCTCAGTCCAATTCAGGGTTTTTAGAAGAGTGGGGTGTGATGGATCACTCTTCTATGGCCTTTCTAGCCTGTAACTCCCTGCCAAAGACTGAGTGAGACTATGCAAATAAGGTGCTTTTGGCCCACTCAGGGGATTAGACAACAAATAAGGTACATAGCACCCTTGTGGGGAATGGATCTATGCAAACGAGGTGTGTGAAACTCTAGCAAGAGGATGGGTCAATTTTGCCATCCTGTTAGTCTTTCGATGAATGATCCCATAGACGAAACATGGCAGAGTCTCACTATCACCAAGAGAGAATTGCTGAACACACCCTTTAGACCTGGTGCTCCTGCACTGAGAACCTCCTAGACCCCGGCCATAGAAAGATGTCACACCAGAGACCATGCCAGGCAGCGTGAAGCAACATCTGGTTTATCAGAGAACTGGTAGGAGCAGAACCAAGAAATGAGCAGGAGATGGTCTTCTGAGTCCATGGAATGAGAGGCCTCTAAGCACCTGGCAACAGACTTGTCAACCCACGGATCGAAAAGCTGACAGCCTTCAGACTGAGGCTTACGGGCAGAGTAGGGTACCACTGGGGCCTTATCAGTGGAGTTAAATAGCTTAGTGGCACTTGCTTGAGAAGGCTCTAAGCAGGATGCAGCAGCAGAGGGTAAGAAGAGAATGTACTGATCAAAGAACTGTATCCTGACCCATTTCTGATCTTGAATTGTAATCTGTTATTCCCTGATGAATCTCATAACCAGGTATATTGTCTGTGAGTTCTGTGAGACTCACTGAGTTCTGTGAGAACCCAACAGAGAAGCAGAGGGTGCTGTGGGAGAAACAATCCTGTCAGAATTGGTAAATTGGGGGGAGAGAGGAGCCGTGTCTGACCTCTGCCTCATAGGAATCAGCCTTGGGCTGTTGGACTGGATGCTCCTTCCCCCTTGTGAAAACAAGGAGGGCTTCTGACTGGCTGATCTGTGGTCTAATTTGCTATAGCTAGGGGGTTGGGCAAATAGCACACATGTGTCTGCGAGAGGCTCAACCCTATGCCTCAGAGAACAGCTCTCAGAGAAACGTGACTCCTGTAATCTTAGCCAAGAGAATCTGCCGTGGAAGTACTCTGATAGTGGTGCTGTCAAGACAATGCCATGTCACCTCATTGTTATCTTATTCCTAGCGGGAGAACAAAAAACACTTACAGGAGCAGAAAGCCTCTCATCTGTGGCCACCTGTGAACATAGGGCCACTGTGGGATGGAGGGTAGGGTGGAGGGGGGCTTCTGTAAATATTGGAACCTTCATCAAAGAAAGCCCAAGCTGATCTACACCAGAAGCCAGGGATCATCAAGGTCACAGGCTGTGTAAATGACAAAGGAAGGACAAAGACTTATCTTTGTCTCTCAGTCTAGTCTCCTATGAATGCATCAGCTGTCCCAGTAAGGGTTCTCTGTGACAACCCTTTGTCAGAGGCCAAGGAGAGAGCTTGGTCTGGCATCTCTGCAAATAGATGGGTGCAAAGGCCTGTTCCACTCTGGAGAGATGGAGGGGACTTAGCAGCAGAAAGGAGGTTCTGGCTCCAGAATGAATCCTGCCTTGACCCTGGGAGCCGTTCAGAAGAGGGAGGAACACGTGCACACATCTAATCTAGCTCCCAGAGCTACTAAAGTTGGGAGCTGTAAATCTTTACAGAAGCTGGCTGCCCAATTTTCCCCGGCGGAGAGAAGGGTGGGATCAAGCCACCAAATGTTCCGTAAGCAGAGAGTTTCTGTTCCAGTGAGCCCTGCATCACCAGGGGTCCTTTGAGAGACAGCTCTACTGTGTCCTATGTGGTCATTAAAACAAAAAAAAACAAACGCACTACCATCAAGTCAACGCCACTTCAGAGCAACCATGCGGGAGAGGCCAGTTTCTGGAACTCTGTTATAGGAGTAGAAAATCCTGTTTTTTTTCCCCTCTGTGCTGTTGGTGTTTTTGAACCACCAACCTTTTGAATCACAGCTCAGCTCATAACCATTATGTCACCAGGGATCCTATGGACTCCAGTGTGGTCACTAGGAGTCGGAATAGGACTCAAAGGCAATGGTCCTTTTGGTAGACTCTTTGTTCGTGAAGGTTAGACGCACTCTATCTATGGATACACCCATCCCGACAGAAAACCCAACCTTCTCCTGGATCTAAAAAGCCATGGGGAAGAGAAGGTGTCCCCCTGGGTCCCCAGGAACCTGCCTGCTCATTGTTATCTTATTCCTACCAGGAGAACAACAACAAAAAACATTTCCAAAGCAGAAGTGAACCACCCAAAACAGAGAGGAAGTCTTCCGAAGGCGACTTCCAGCGCGAAGGTCCCTCGCTGGGAGCGGAGCTGGCCAGGGTCCTGACCCAACTTAGCACTCTGACCCTGGAGCAGCCCCACTGAAGCTGAACCGTCCCTCCAGACCGGACTCCCCCGGAGCGGGTTGGAGGCAATGCCTTGGTTCAGCAGACGGCCACGGTGGTAAGCCTACAGAGTGTTAAATGGCAAAGACATAGCGGACAGTGGGCCCTCGTCATCGCCGGTCAGGCTCTGCCCCAAGAGCGGCCGCTCCCTCCGACTCCCTGTACGCCGCCGAACCAGCACCTCCCTCACCCGAACAATGTCATGCATTCTCCTCCTTGATGAACTTCAGAGTCTTTTAATGACTCTTCATAAAGGAACGGTGGGGCCAAAAGTTGAGCAAAGGAGATGATTAAAGTACCTTATTAAAAGCAGCCTTGTAGAATGCTCCACATGAAAGCAAGCGCCATTATGAGGGCTTATCCTTATAAATGACGCTTCGCTTTTGCGAACATGCTGAAACCTGATTAGAGTGACAAGCGCTGACTGATACTGCAAACCTGTTAATAACATGAAAATTAGAAGAGGCTCATGCAAAGAAGGGAGATTAATTTAGCCGGAGTACATCTCGCACAAATTGCAAAGTTGTGAATATGTTCTCAGATAATGAGCCTTCCCAGTCATCAGCTCACTTGTCATTTTCTGTAATTAATGTTAAGGAAGACGCCTTCCTGATGGTTCATATTACTCATATACCAAGAAAATTTCTTCAGAGAAATAATTTACATTTATTATCATCGGTCTGTTTGTGTGGTTTATTTCGTGCCGGAGTAATTTATCGCAGGACCGTTTGCCGTGCCTTGATTAGTTGCTCGTCAGGACGGGATGTAATTTTTTTTTTGCTTGATGGCGATGACGTCTAAACTTGACAGTAGTGTCACACTCCTCCTTGTCTCCGGATGGGTTTTTTCACTTAAATAAACTTTGGGGCTGAGTGCCCCGGCCCCATCTCCCCACCAGGAGAAGGCCTCAGCCCTCAGCTGGTGTTCAGAAGCAGCAGGGACTTCAACACCAGCCCCCACCCCACCCCACGCCCCGGCCGTGGTTGGTTCTACGCCATCAATCAGCCTCACTCGTGGTCCTGGCTGGATCTTGAACTCAGAAGGGCATCTCACTGGTGTGGCTTCCACCCCTGTTCAGGATGAAGAAGGACTGCTCTCATCTCCACCCTGGCCCTGTGGGCTTCCTTCTCTCTTGGCTGTCTTCTATTGGAGATTTCTCTGCAAGTGTTATGTTTCCATACTTAGCCGGGTGTTTCTTTCAAACAGCTAAATATAAACATCCCTTGCAGAAGGATCATGGGGAGGACAGGCACAGTCAGGGTGCAGTGTAGCACACATGAAACATACCGCTTTCCTCTGGTCCTTTAAAGCCCCCCCTCTACCATCATGACCCTAATTCTACCTTACATATCTGGCTAGTCTGGATCAGCTCCATGGATTTAGATAAGATCTGGAAACACAGGGAATACTAGACAGATAAGCTCCTTGGGACCAATATTGAGAGTACCATACCAAGAGGGGAAGGTGACGGGAGAAAGGGGGAACCAATCATAATGACCTACCTATAACCCTCTCACAAGGGGATGGGCAACAGACAAGGGGGTAAAGAGAGACATGGCATAGGGTAAGACATGAAAACAAATAATTTATAATTTATAATTATCAAGGGTTCATGAGGAAGGGGAGGGAAAAAATGAGGAGCTGAGACATAGGGCTCAAGTCGAAAGAAAATGCTTTGAAATTGACGATGGCAACGTATGTACAAACGTGCTTCATACAATGGGTGGATTGCGATGAGAGTTGTACAAGCCCCAATAAAGTGACTTTTTAAAAGAAGAACATGAGAACGCTTCAAAGAGTAAAGTTCAAATAAACAGGAAAAGGGTTATTTGGTGGAGGTGGTGACCCTGCAGGGAAAATAAACAGGAAACTTAAAAAAAAGAGTTGTATGAGCCCCCAATAAAATGATTTATTTAAAAAAAAAAAAAGCCACCAGCTAAATATAAAAGGAAATGCTGAAGACAAGGTTCTATTGCCCAGGCCAGGCAATTCCTTTATTCCACCTTGCATTGTCGTCTCTGGCAGCATAGCCCCAGGGAATTTGTCTAATAAACTCACTTCCCCCTCCCCCCATCCCCACTTCTGATTTCATCCAGACCCAACGCGCTCAGGAGGATAGGGAGACTGAGCAGAATTAGAGACCCTGATAAAACAGGTCTGCGCTCCTCTCAGCGTGACGCTTTGAGCTTCCTTTGCTCCGGGGCACTCCCCTCCCGCACCTCTCGTCCTCAGGGAGCCAGGGGCCGCCTCTCTTCAGTGTCACGTCTGTCTGGCCCCTCCTCGGCTTGCACAGGGCAGCTCTTGCGGCCGCTTCGAGGGCAGCACCCCTGGACTGAGTTCTTTGGGGGCATTAGCTTGTTCAACTGTTACAACCTCTGCAGGAAGGCTCACCCTCGGCTCCATTGCACACGTGCAGAGCCTGGGGCTCGGGGAGGTCAAGCAGTGTGTCCAAGGGTTCGAGCCTAACACACGCCACAAACCAGCAGCTCCACCAGAACCATGGCAGCTAGTGACTGGTGCCGGTGTGCTTGACGTCTGGGCTGGGTCCTGTGCTCCCCGTGCCGCAGGCTCAGTGCCATCATAGGTAGAAATGGTTGTGATTCCTATCGTAGGGATGAGAACACTGAGGCAAGAAGTCTCATTCCCTTGTTCAAGGTCTCCTAGCCAGCAAGGAGTGAAGCTGGAGGGAAGGAGCTCCAGGGCTCCTCTCCACACCCAGCACACGACACCACTCCCCACCTCCAAATTCACATGCCCCAGCCCTAGCAATGGGTGCCACCAGCCTGGGCCTCCAAGCACTTTCCCCGCCAACCACTCCTCTGCCTTCCCCAGGTCTGAACTTGAGAAGCCGCCTGCCAATCTCCCCAGCAGGGCGATGAAATGCATCAACAGTGGCCATTCGCCTGAGTTACTGACCCTTGCACTGCAAATGAGGCAAAAGACACAGATCAGGGTTCGCAGACAGAGATAATGATTTTTTTTATTGGACGTCTTCATCCCAAACCGGCGGCCTGGCGCTGGGTCGGCCAGCAGCGCACCGCCGGTGTCGGTTAATGATAATCTATATTTATAAAACGATAGTCCATCAAAGCGGGATGAATATTTTAGAAGCCACGGACAAATCAAATTGTCTTTGTCAAATGGGCGCGGGCTCTGGTGCTGAGCATGTTTTATGGCTCTTTCTGGGGTGAGGAGCAAAGGGTTGCTCTCGCCGGCTGGAGCACTGCCCTCCTCAGTGAGGCTCAGAGACGAGGGAGCGTTTCCCCGACTGTAAAAAGCGCAGCGGGCTGTGGAGATCGACATTAGCGCCAGAGGATGTCACGTTGTTTGCTGAAGTTCACAAATAGTGTCTGAAAGGACATGAGGAGTCTGCGTACGCTCGGAGGAGTAAAAGAGTCCCTTGGGAAGTCTGGGTTAGAGGGACAGGGGCTGGGACCGCAGAGGAGAGAGAACAGGAAAAGAGGGACAGGAGAGGCATTTTGTGGGCCTGGGCCTCCCCTCCAGGCTAAGCAAGGTACGACCCCCTGCCCTGTCACCAAAGCAGCTGTGAAAACTCCGTCTAGGGTCATCACTTCTCCGAGCTCAGTTTCCCCATGTGTCCAACGTGGATGGACAATAATCCTGCCTGCACACAAGCCTGCGCTCAAGTCCCCGTGGTCATCACTGGATAGTTAGAGGCCAATGAATATTAGTTCCCTTCCTCTGTCCCATAAAGTGGAAAATCTTCATCGACGGCATCCCAGACACCTGCTGGCTCGTATCTGAACTCAGCCCCAGGCTCCGCGGGGCAATAGCTACAAAAGTAATCGCCATTTTCAGGATGTTTCTGATGGGCCAGGGCTCAGCTAAGCACTTTACGTTCTTTTTTTAATCTTCTCAAGCCTCGACATCAGTACTGTCCACAGCTGTAGAGTTTGAGCCACATATGTAAAAACGGTGTATTATAATAATTTATTTTATGCAACCCAATAACCCAAGTGTCGTAGTTGGGTTATCTGGTGTCAATTTGGGGCTAGAAAGGGTTAAGAGTGAAGGGTTAAAGTCTAGTCTGTCAATCCGGTCATAACCAATGAGGTCTCTGTGCGGGCATGACCTCCTGAGAATTCTGGGGAGTTCAGAAAGTACTTCTTGGAGACTGGAGATTCTCTCTCTCTCTCTCTCTCTCTCTCTCTCTCTCTCTCTCTCTCTCTCTCTCCTCTGCTGACTCCTGGAGAGATGCTCTACTGACAAGACACAATGCACTGTAGATCCCTCTGTCCTGGAAACTAGAGAAACCACATGGAGACCCCTACCAGTGCTGAGATGCTTACAATAGCACTGGATCCAAAGACCTTCTACCTACTGGCCTGTGATCGTCCTGCGCTCGGCATCATTGCATGTGCTTGGTGAGTCTAAAGAGGACTTTATAGACTGGTATCAGACATATGGG
This sequence comes from Nesogale talazaci, assembly GCA_004026705.1. Classification (NCBI taxonomy): domain Eukaryota; kingdom Metazoa; phylum Chordata; class Mammalia; order Afrosoricida; family Tenrecidae; genus Nesogale; species Nesogale talazaci. The sequence continues at coordinate 9,072 of PVJH01049213.1, forward strand.
CTACTATCAGACTTATGGGCTTGGACTGGACAGGGTCGGGATGCTTTATTAATGGACAAATACCCTTTATATGCAACCCTCATGTCTCTATGAATTTGTTTCTTTAGTCTACTCAGACTAACACACCAAGGTATGATTTCAACAGGGAATCAGTATTCAACATATTAATGAGATTCTTAGCATTCTTTTTCACTTTGTGTCTTTGAAGTTCGATGTATATATTACATTTACAGTATATCTCAATTTAAGACAAGTACTCAATTTAGATACATGGTAATGGCTACTGTATTGGACAGCATCACCCTATAGCATCACCATCATTGTGGTCAGTTCTATTGGCCAGAGCAGCACTGGAGGATAGACACAATCATCCTCTGCATTTCCAGATGTGGAAAGAAACTCTGTGAGGTCCAGGGTCTCATAGCTGATCACGCAGCAGGCAGGAAGTTGGGTCTGATTGTCACCAAAGCTGTGCTTCTTTTAGCTATACCATCCCTGGAAAACCTTGACCTTGGTCAGTCTACCTTAGGGTCCCAAGTGCTGGCCAGCTGATCTCTGACTTCATCAGGAAATGCTATCCCCCCCGGGAGATCTAGAGAGACTGCAGAAAGTGTCTGCAATTCAAACATCTATGCTTATAGCAAACCACTACAGCACACAACGGTCTCCCACGACAACCATTCTCAGTCACAGGATTCTGGTAGGATGTTGAAAACTCTAATTATTAGAAACTGGGGCAGGGCTCAGCAGGAATGGCTCATCTCTATTCCACACTGTGTGAGCTAGGGTGACTGACTGGGGCTGGAGGACCCCAGATGGCCTCTCTCGCGCTGCCAGCACTTCGGTCAGGGTGGCTCAGACAGTCATTGTTCCTCATGGTGCTGTCTGAAGCCTTGGTTTCAATTCCACCTGGCGCTCTCTCCGCCTGGTGTCTCTGAGCGCATGTAGAAGCTACAGGACCTCTTCAGGCCTGACCTTGGCCATTTCAGGACACATCTCCTGCTGCATCCCATTGACCAGAGCAAGTCACAGGGAGCCCGCATTCAAGGAAAAGAAACCAAGTCCACGTTGCGGATGACGTGAGTGTACAGGAATGAGAGGAAAGGCTGGCAGTTATCTTGGCAGGCCTGTGCTCACTGTCTCCCTCTCAAGGCCATGAAGACAGGAGCTGGAAGACAGGACCCTGATTCCGGTCACCCTTGCCGACTCTCTGAGTCCCATGTCCCATGTCAGGCAATTTACTGACCCCCACTGTCCATTGATCACATGGCCACTGCAAAGTAGCTGTCCGAATTCTCCTTTGCCAAGGAAGAAACTGAGAGCACAGGTGATGGAGAAGCGTGCCCAAAGCATGCAGC
>PVJH01049214.1:0-10495 GCA_004026705.1 Nesogale talazaci
TGGGCCATCGCCAGGGAATGCCGACGGGCACCAGAAGCTGAGAAAGGAAACAGACGCCTCTTAGCTATCTAACGTTGTAATGTAAATACTATGAGTGGAGCACTGTAAAAAGTAGAATGTATTTTCTCACAGTCCTGAGAGCTCTAAATCCCTTACCTGATAGGGCCTCATTAACACAACAATGAAAACAAGACTAGGCCCACAAGCATAAACCAAATCCACGTCCCCTCGTTGACCCACAGTGCTAAGAGGGATATCACTGGAGACACAGTGCAGGTATTGTGTCCGGTCTGAAACACTCCCTCGCTGCCAACCCCTCTCCCTGACACACACACACACACACACACACACACAAGAAGGAAGCACAACAGAGCAGCAAGGGGAGCAAAGCAATGAAGTCCCTGAGGAATCCTGAAAATGGACTTCAGAATTGGTGGGCAGGGCAGGACACTTCACTAGATCCTACTGAAGAACAATCAGAAGGGTCAGCAGACAGACATTTTCTTCTTCTTTTTCTCATGTCTATCCATGAAAGATAGGCAGGGTAACCAATTCTGAGGAGAAAATAAGGGGGGAGGGAGCCAACAAACCCAAGGATAAGGGTACAATAAGAGATGGTTCCCAAACTGACGGTGAGGAGGGTGTGGAATGCCTGGTGAGGTTTGAGCAAGCGCAACATAGCCAAGACACAGTACTGAGAGCTGAAGGAAGGTCGAACATGATAGTGCGGCAGGAGGAAAGTAAAAAGAAATAGGGAAAAGAACTAGGAGACAAAAGACATTTATAGAGGTACAAATATAGGCATGCACATATGTTAATGTATTAATCGGGATATAGGTCTATGAATATACATTTAAATGGTAAGTCATGTAGTAGATAGGCATTGGGTCTCTACTCAAGTACTCATTCTGTGATGCTCACCCTACTGAAACAATCACTTTAGACAAAATGTGTGCATAAGCAAAGGTGGTGAAAAAAGCTGGCAGTGTCCGGCTATTAAAAGGTATACTGCCTGAGGTCTTAAAGCTTGAAGGCAAACAAGTGGCCACCTAGAAGAGAAGCAACAAGCCCACATGGAGGAAGCGCACCAGCCTGTGTGGTCATGAAGTGTCCATGAATCAGGTATCAGGCACCAGCAGACCCAAAACAAACAAATATATTGATGCAAATGGTGAGGATTGAGAGAAGACCCCAAACCCATCTGTTGACAATCGGACATTCCCTCACAGAAGGGTTACAAGAAAGGAACAAGTCAGCCAGGGTGCAGCCTAGCACCAAAGGAACATACAACGTTCCTCCAGTTCTCTAATGCCCTCCCACCCTCAATCATGACCCCTGTTGTACCTTACAAATCCAACTAGACAGGAACGTATATACTGGTATAGATAAGCATGCTGGACACATGGAATCCAAGAAAGATAAACCCCTCAGGAACAGAAATGGGAGTAGCGCTACCATGAGGGTCAGAGGAGAAGGCGGAGAACTGACTACAATGATTGAAGTACTAAAGTCTGCCTCCCACCCCTGGGGGAAGGGGGCAAACAACAGAAACGTGAACAAAGGGAGACAGTGGACAGTGTAAGATACAAAAATAATAATTTACAATTTATCAGGGGTCCATACAGGTGGGATGGAGGGGATGGAGGAAGGGGGAAAAGAGTAGCTAATACCAAGGGCTCAAGCAGAAAGGAAATGTCTTAGAAATGATGGCAACATCTGTATAAATGTGTTTGATACAATTGATAGATGGATATAAGAACTGTAAGAGCCCTCAATAAAATAACTTATTAAAAAAATCCCCTGCCATGAGGCTGATTCTGACTCAAAGTGACCCTCTAGGGCAATGTAGAACAGTCCCTTTGGTTTTCAAAACTATAGATAAATCTTTATGGAAGCAGAAAGTCTCCTCATTTCCACTGTGGCGTAGGTCCCAGGCTCAAACTGTTGACCTTAATGCCATGCCTAGATATAACCTACTGTGCCACTAGGACATCTCAGCCATGGCATACCCCAGACCCACTGCCACAGAGTCAATTCCAACTCACAGCAAGCCTATACAAAGTTTCTAAAGCTGCAAATCTTTATGAGAGGAGAAATGTTCATCTTCCCCCCCTCGAAGCAGCTAGTAAGTTTGAACTACCGACCTTGTGGTTAGCAGTCCAAGGCGTAACCCACTACTACACCAGGGCTCCTTAGATCAGGCCTAGCCGTAAACTAACATATAATTTGGAGGGGCACAATTCACTCTCTAACACCCCTCACACCTTCAGAAGAAAACAAACAGCCCCGATGTGTGACACCTTGACTTCAGTGCAGTGAGATTTCTGAACTACAGAACTGTAGGATAACAAACGGGTTTTTGTATGGACATAAAGTTTGTGGGGATTTGTTGCAGCAGCGGTGAGGAACTAATGCAACCCTCCACTTCATTTCTGCCAGGAAACTTTTTTCCTTTGAAATCCAGTTTAAAAATCCTCTTTCCTATATGGTCAACTCCAGGTCTTCAGGAAATGAATATTTCTTTAATTTTTTTCCCCAAATTACCCTATCACACCACTACTGGGACATACTATATTTAGTTTTCGGTATACTGACCTTTAATTCAATATTTAAGTATATTAAAGAGTTGTGAATTCATCACCCAATTTTTAAGACATTTTATTGGGGCTCTTACAGCATCACCCAATTTCAGAACATTGTTTTCATTGTTGTATCCATTATGATTAGCTCCCCATTTCTCCTCAACCTCCTCATCAAAACCAAGCATTAATCTAGCTGCTCTCTCTATAGATTTACATATCTTGAGTTTCATATAAAGAAGATAATTCAGATGAAAACAAAAACAGCAACTACAGAATAAAACACAGAAGCCATTGAATCCAAAAGATAGCAGAATGTAAAAAAAAAAAACAACAAAAACAAACTAGAATTGGGTTAAAAGGAAAACAAAGGCAAGATGTTAAATTTCAACCAAACCCTATCTGCGGTAATCCATATTCCAATGCATTGTCAAGGGGCAAGACTATTCATATCCTTAGTCAATGTGCCATGGAATTCAATGAAGACTTGGTTCATGTGGGGCCTCTGTAAATGGATTTTGGTCTTTCACTATCATTCATAGCCTTCTGCAAACTGGGTGCTCAGAGTTTAAGCTCTGATGCAGTCTCCTCCTCTGATATTGGATTCCATTGTTAATAATTATCTATTCATATTGGTTAGTGTACTTCTTGTGTGAAGACTTAACAGACACTCAAGATGACTTCTTGTTTTAATACAAGCTTTTAAGACCCCAGACACTGTTTCTGATAGCTGGGTACCCTGATTGTTTCAGTGATCTCTTTATGAGACCAAGTATTGATTAGGGCCATGTCATAGGAATTAATTATTCACAGATTAGGGCTCACACTTAAGTGAGAGTTCAAAAACCCACCCATGTATCTATGGCTTATCTCTGGCCCTGGTCAACTTTAGAGTCAGCATCATCATGATTTGGGGGAATATTATAAATAATCCCCATGGGGAATATGGCTATCCTATTAATACTATCATTAATTTAGCCAGGGTTGCCAATTATTCACATAATGATAATTTTATGAATGTTAAGTCAGACTCTGTCTTCTAGACTATAAGTCTTTCAAAAATATAGCTTGTGTTTCTTTTATGCACAATTTTAGCAAAGAGCGCACACAACCAACCCAGCTGGCTGTAGACTTCATTCTTCTGAATCACAGTGTCCCTCTAGGACAGAGTAAAACGGCCCCATAGGGTTTTCTAGATTGTAAATCTTGAATGAAGCAGATTGTCACAGCTATCCCCTGAGCAGCAGGTGGATGGTTTGAGAGCTTTCGGTGAGTAGTTGAGTGCTTGCACTCTTGCCACTAGAGCTCCTTGTAACAATAACAAGATTGGGCTGAGCCCCAGTGGCGGAGTGGTTGTGCGCAGGACTGCGGCCCACTGGGATGGAGGTTCAATTCCAGCTCCACAAGATCAAAGGCTGGACCTCCTACTCTCAACACCAGAGGGCAGTAATGTCCAAAAAACAAAAAAATGAAAGAAAAAAAAGATTCAGTAAACAATTGCTGAATAAGGACATAAAGACACGATGTACGTGGTTTATTGTGCTTTCCTGATACCCTGTATTTCGATTCCGGGAGAAATAGAGGTTTTCTGCTCCCACAAGCTCGGAAACCCAGAGGGCAATTCTCTCTGTCTTACAGGGTCGCCATGAATCGGAATTGACTAGGTGGCAGTGAGCTTATATTCCAATTCACACTATATACATGATATTCATTTACTTTTAATCTGTTTGGTAACACCACTACTCTCTCTGTATACAATGAAATAACCTGATTTAAGTTTTTTAATTTTGTCTGCAGTTCTCTACAAAAATTACAGGATAATGAAAAAAAAGCATAGAACAGGTAGTCTGTTGGTATTCCACCTTTCTCATTTCTCTGGTTTCTTCAACTGTAAAATGAAGATTCTGGATTTTATAATTGCTTTGCACATTTCCTAGATCAGACCCAGAAGCTATGTGAGATAAAAAGCTGATAAAATATACGCAGCAGTAAGTTACTAGCAAACAGTTTTCACCTTTTAAGAAACATCTAACAGCCTTTCTGAAGTCTGAGCGTTCTCAATCTGCCCTGGCCTTCATGAATTCTGGCATTCTCCATGGCTGGGGCAGATCGCCCACTTTAAGAGTCTGGCCATCTCTTCTACACCAAAGGGTTACATTGGGACAAAGTTCTAAGGAAAGATACGTTGATGCTATCCTAATACCAAATCATTATATCTATACATACACACATTTCTTCAAGCTCTCTCCCAAATATGGGTTAAAAAGTGTGATGGAAGGAATGAATGTAGATGGGAGAAAACTGTGGAAAGAGGAAACTGAAATAACGGAAAGGAATCATCTGTAGCATGTCTTATGGAGGGAAAATACTGCAAACTTAGAAGAACCCAGTGGGAGAAAGAAGTCCTGGTGTTGAATTTACTTGTTGGGTTTCGCAGCTTTGCGGAGCGCGCCATGGCGAGGTCGAAGTGCGCCTGGTCTGCGTTCTCGCACAGACTGAAGATGCGGCACAGGCACTCAGCCGCAAAGACCCGCGTGGCCCAGCGAGGCGCCACGAAGGGCTTGGATTTGTCGTCCTCGCCCAGCGAGGTAAACATGGTGTCGTCATCCATCTCATCTTTCTTCTCAGATTCGTCGTCTTTCCCACTACTTAAGAGGGTTGCAGCACTCATATCTGTAGCCAAAAGATAAGCACAGTATAACAGGAACACCTCTAATAAAAAACGATACTTTAGAAATGACATTAAAAAAAGAAATGGCATTAATATTACAAAATTTCTCATTAAAAAAATAAAGTTCTGGGCTGAGCCCCGGTGGCGTAGTGGTTGTGCGCAGGACTGCGGACCACTGGGACAGAGGTTCAATGCCAGCAGTGGGGCTGGGCCTCCTACTCCCACCACCGGAGAGCAGTGATGCGCAAAAAAAAAAAAAGTTCTCATTCTCTCCAAATCAATACAATTGCCATTTACTATTTAAAAAAAAAAAAATCTAATACGAAGGAAAGGATAAAATGAAACTGCTATTTTCCCCTGGGTTTGTTTTCTATACTATGTACTTTTTGATCTGTTTTGCAATCTATGTAACGGGATTTTTGCTCTTGTTTTTTTTGGGGGGGGAGGGGGGCGGCATCAATGCCCTCTAGTGGGAGTGGGAGACCCAGCCTTGATCCTGGAGAGCGACTGCTGGATTTGAACCGCCAAGCCAGTGGGCAGCAGTCCCGCATTCAACCACTACGCCACCCGGGCTCAGCCCTGTAATGGGATTGTATGTGCAAACTGAGTCTCAACTTAGCTGTTTTTGTAAAACATACAGGAAGCTCAATCATTTATAACTTAACCTTTAACATTTTTACAAGAATTTAATGATTCAAAATTACTATTATATTTAAAAGTAAACTCAAGTTTATGCATGAGTATATATACTCATATAAATTGAAATAAAATCATTTTTGTGATTTTAAAAACATACTTAATATATTAAGTACATACCACTAGAAGCTGCCAGAACATCTTTACAAAGCATTAGCCAATGGGACAGTTTTTCTATTGCCAGCGATGAAAGCATATGGCCCAAAGTGTCATGAATATCAGAACATAATTTTCTATCTGTCTCTCGGTCCAGCATTCCAAAAAGAAGTCCTTCGAGTCCTGTTTCTGTTATATTAACACCTTGGTGTCGGTAATGGATATCACTTCGAGAACCAACCCCAGGTGCGAAAGGACTGACATCTGAAAAGTAAATTTTACAAATGAAAATATATAAGGTTTTATTGTGTCTTATAAAGTTATTATAATCATAATTCACAAAATGAACAAAACTAGATAGTTATATCTATATACAGACATATATATGAATTTTGAGATTCTTTTTCCCCAAAAGGTAAATCTTAATGCTTTTAAATTCACAAATATACTAATTGAAATACCCAAATGTAGTTGTTATCAAAAGCACAAACTTCAAACATACAAACAAGTATTCTCCCAATTTTGTTAAATCCATTTGTACCATGGTTTGGAAATGGGAGACTAGATTCCCCTTAAACTGCAAGTTAGCGGGTGCTTCTTTAGCAAAATTCACACAAAATGATCTTTACTTGTAAAGTCACAGGAACTTGTGATTAACAATGATATGTCTTCTTACTAACTCAAAATGAAGCATCTTCAAAACTCCACTTTGTTAAAGTTTCTGTACTAAAATGTAGAAAAGCTGAACTACACAAATATTGAAGAGTCAAATATTCCTTAAATTTTTTGTTCCTGGCGCCATAACCACAATTTACAGGGCAATATACCTGATGTAATGAAAAGAAAAAGAAAAAGCTACAACAGGTTAAAGACCCCAGGAATGCACATCTCACTGAAAAAGCTGCCCTTGTTGCAAACTGTGACTCTGGCAATCCTGAACCAGCAGGTTTCCTGTTGAAACTGCAGTCATTTTCTCACTCTGGCCATCGTTCCTTCTGGGGTAGACTGTGACAGTTTCTCTAGCGCCTTTGGGCCAACTGCCTCGAAGTAGCCTGCAGCGCTCCTGACAACTCATGCTCTCTCCTGCTAAAAACTGCAGCCTTTTTCTGCTGAATTTTTAGAACCTTCTGCGACCATATCTACCAGTTCCACCACCAGATCCATAACTACCACCATAAGGACTTCCTGAGCTTCGTCCACCAAAGCTACCTATTCATGGGCCCATAATTTGATCGTATTTGCCCACTACAATTTCCAAATTCATGATAGTTCCCCCCCTCCCGCCCCCACCACCACCACCATCACAGTTACAACCACCAAAATTTCCTCCTTCATTGCAACATCATATTCTCCACCACCACTGTGGTTTCCAGATCCTGGTCCAGCATAACCACCACCACAACAACAATCACCCCCTTCTACGACTATAACTGAGACCCCACCATAGTTGCCACAATCACCTCCATATCCATATATCCAACATCACCAAATGCCAAACTACCTCCACTGCCCCCATCTCCACCATCACAGCATCCTCATCCCCCAAAGCTCCCACCACGGCCAATGTTCCCTGTCCTACCTCCAAAGTTTCCTCCACAACCCATAGAGTTACCAGATCCACCTCCACGGCCTCTCTGTGTTCCAGCAGGCTGCATCTCTTATTTTGAAAGGGCCTTTTTCACGTCACAATTATGCCCATTAATAGTGTTGTGTTTCTGAACAAATTTATCAACTGTGTCACGATTACCCAAAGTTACAAAGGCAAATCCTCTTGTCCCCACTTCACCTATCCTCCCATGACGTCTATGGCTTCAATGTTGTCACACTTTTCAAAGCAGTCCCTCATATTATATACTTCTGTGTCTTTTTTTTTATGTCGATAACAACAACAACAACAACAACAACAACAACAACAAACCCTTCACTGGAAAATGGACACCAGGTCGTGCGGCATTCTCTCTAGAAACAGCTCTCTTTGGTTCCACCGCACGCCCATCCCTCTTGTGTGGCTGGGCACACATCGCTGTCTCCACCTCTTTAACACAAGAGAAGTTGCAAAACCAAAGCCTCTGTACTATAAGCAGCCCAGCTGGCAGAGTAGGTGCAGGGGCAGTGAGTCTCCGAAGGTGGCTCTTCTAACCAAAGTCCCTAATTCCCACCCAATGATCTTTCCCTGAATGAGTGTCTCCTCTGAGAAGCAGGAGGAGGAGGGGAATCTCATTATCAGCAAGAGCCAGGAGTGAAGTGAGATCTCCGAACCTGAGATCCCTGTGCAGCGCACCGCCTGGATCCAGATGGCAGCAGTATTAGCAGCGGAGCCACAGAATCAGGAGTCAGAGCCTAGACAGAGCGATGGGCTCCCCCTCCCACAGAGCAGGTAAAGATGAGTGTTTTTGTGCAGGAGGCTGGCTTCCTCAGTGGGGTGCCTCTGGGCATTTACTGGCAGGCGAAGGTGGACTTGTTGACCCATGGAAGTGGAGCTAAGTGCTTTTCAATTGAAGCTTAATACAGTGGGGTGCCTGTGGGCATTAATTCAGGGAGCTGGATTTGCTCCCCCATGGAGCTTAAGCGGAATGCCTTCAGTTTGAGACTTTATAGCAGAGGGGTGGGCCTGTGGGGCATTTGTTAGCAAACTTATCAAAACTTTGTAACATGCCCAAACAAGCAACTCAACCCCCAGCAGTTCTCAATTGCATTACAACTTGTTAACTTTCTTAATAAACCCTTTCATCATAAATACTGTCTGTGAGTTCTGTGTAGTCATTGCAAGGGATTGATATCAGAACCTTGATATAGGGAATATTAAAACATTACACGTTGGGCTCACCACAGGTCAGCAGTCTGAAACCACCTGCTGCTCCAAGTGCAGAAAGAGCAAACTTTCTAGTCCCATGGAGAGTTAGAAAACCAAAGGAGCAATCTTATTCCATCAGAGAAGGCGGCCGGGAGTCAGAATCAACTCGAGGCAGTGAGAGAGCAAACTGGGACCAAGTTATGAAAACGTCCTTGCTATCACTCAACACCTTAAGAGAATGGGTGACTGGGCTCTGGGGCTTAGGACCATAGTCTTGGGAAATAGCCAAGTTAACTGGTATAATGCAGTTCACAATGTCAAGGTTCTACATCCTCCTGCGTTAACAACTGGGATCTTACAAAATACAGCTGCCACGACCTTGAGAGAGAAGAACTACATGGTGGCCAGCGACCACTCCCAGCAATTCCGACCAGGGACAACAGAGGGCCTAGACAGAAGGCGATGAAAATGTAGAACAAAATTCAATATCCTAACAAAGGTCTGATATAGACTGGTGGCATTGCCGACACTATGGTCCTTCGACATCCTTCAAACCTGGAACTGAATCCACTCCCACAGATCAACTTTCAGCCAAACAACTGATGGGCCTATAAAGTGGTAACACAGGGAAGGAAGTAACTTTCAGAGCAATTAGCAATACCAACAAAAGGGGGCAATGTTTACTGCAAAACAAAGCTCAAAAGGCAGGAAAAGAAAAGGAGCCAGGAAAGAGTGAGACAATGTTTTTTACACTGGGGGGTGGGGGTGGAGTGTCACAACGGTTAAGAAGCAAAATGTGTGTAAATTGTTGTATGGAAAACTAATGTGCTCTATAAACTTCGTCCCCAACTCACACCCACATCCACACACAAAGGATAATGAAAATGACAGAACTTACTGGCACCACTGCTCTCTTTGTCCCCAGTGTTTTTAGCTAGGCTCATGGCATATTCACACACTTCTGCGGCCTCTCTTTGTGCAAGTTGCCGGAGACATGCTACAGCTGCCCGTCGAAGTAACAAGTGGGAACTACATAAATGAACCTGTAACCAATAAGAATTTAAGGGGGGGGGAAATTGAAGGTAATTTTTTAATGCCACAGGCCTAATGAATATGCAGTATTAAGTCACTTGTGAAGAACTTATTAAGTTCATTGTGCAAGTTAAAAAGTTACTTATTAAGCTCATTGTCTAAGTCCACCAGTTTAAAACAGCCAACTTAAGGCTTTGGGGAGGTTATTATTATTAAAAAATTTAGTAGCCAAAAGAGGTGCCCCAAGATCTGAGCATTTAAGTCCATACACTATACTTCAATAAAGAGTCAGCAGGATCTCTTGACAGCTTATTGGCTCATCTCCTTCACGCCACCCTTCTGTAGAGGGATGTCCGGACGCCTGAAGATGGGTTTGCGTCCCCACTCTGCACTCGCCCTCATTCACAGTGATATGAAGTCTTGTTTGGTTTTTTGGGGGGGCATCACTGCCCTCTGGTGGGAGTGGGAGGCCCAGCCTTGCTCCTGGAGAGCTGCTGCTGGATCTGAACCGCCAGCCCTGTGGGTCGCAGTCCTGCACTCAACCACTACGCCACTGGGGCTCAGCCCGATAGGAATTTTTGTTGACAATGACTTATTTCTTCATAAGTAGACCAACAGTCTTTGCTT
>PVJH01049215.1:0-10418 GCA_004026705.1 Nesogale talazaci
CCCTACACTCTTTATCCTCAAATTGACACAGCAAAGTAATGGAACATGGTTGCTGCAGGGTTCTGAGCTCAGAGGTATAAGAGTCTTTCTGCATCAGTCATGCAACTACCTGGCTAAAACTTGGAACTATCCCCTGTCACAGTTGCTGGAGGTCTATCGGATTCCATATGCTGCACAAGCAACAATTACTCTGTGGTATGCAGGACAGGCAGCAAACCCATATCTTCTTTTCTCTTGTTGATGCTGACTTTGAAAATTCTCCCTTTCCCTAGAAGCCCTTTTCTAACCCAGGACAAGTCACACTGGGAAATCTCGAACTCTGGTGCATGGCAGATAATGATATCGCTGGACCAGTTAAACCCAAGTTTAAATGCCCAGTGACAATGCCAGATCTATCTGGTCCTATATGATGAGATGATTTCTTGACCAGGCTGAAAGAAACCATTTCCTTTGATTTTAACATACCTTCTAACCTGACTGCTAAGAGGTGGCCCTTACATGGGAGAATCGAGCAGTGAGTGAATAATCAAATGTGGTATATCATACTGTGGCAGTCACCTAATTTGGAATCAATTTGAGGATTAAGACTGAGGGGGTGGAGTCCAGTCTGTCAATCGGATCATAGCCAACAAGGCTTCTGTGTGGGCATAGCCTTCTCCCGAGAATTCTGGGAAGTCCGGTACTTCTTCTTGGAGGTGGGAGACACCTCCCTTTCTCAGCTGACTTCCCTGGGAGGCACTGCAGCTGACAAGACACATGGAGTTACCCTAGTGCCCTGAGCCGGACAAGCCACGTGGATAAAACCAGACCTCTGAAGCCAGAGAAGTCACAGAAAGACCCCCTGCCAGCGCTGAGGTGCTTACAACACCACTGGATCCAAAGACTTCCTGCCCACTGACCTGCGCACGCCCTGCATTCGGCATCATTGCATGTGTTTCATGAGTCTTAAAAGGATGTAATAGCATGCTCAACAGGGAAGTGAGTGAAGGGACACATTGGACAGTGTACGATATGAAAAAGCAATAGCAATTTGTAAATTATTAAAGGCTCATGGGGGTAGGGGGGAAGGGAAATCTGGGGAACTGGAACTGAGGGCCTATGTGGAGGGAAGATGTTTTGAGAGTGATGATGACAAAAGTGTGCACATGAGGTCTGCATTCAATTGATGTATGTATGGACAGTGAGGGGAGGTGTATAAGTACCCAATAAAATAATTCATTTTAAAAAAGGGAGGGGGAAGGGGAAAGAGGAGCTTATAGCAAGGGTTCAAGTGGAAAATGTTTGGAAATGAATGTGGCAACATGTGTGCAAATGTGCTTGATACAGATGATGCATTGAATGTTATAATAGCTGTAAGAGCCCCCAATAAAAGTATTTTTTTTAAAGGACTCAATAGGTTACTATTGGACATATGGGCTAACATCACACTTAAGATCTTAAACTGGACTGGGTTGGGATGTTTTCTTAATGTATAATTACCCTTTACGTAAAAATCTCTCATATAAACATATATGTCTCCATGAATTTGTTTCTCCATGAATATGTCTTCATGAATTCTCTCCATGAGTCTCTCATATAAACATATATGTCTCCATGAATTTGTTATTCCAGTCTAATAAACAAACAATGGAGAAATATTAAGCAAAAACCCAAAAACTAAAACAAAAAGAAGATCACAGTATGAGTACCTGTATGTATGGATTCAGTTAATCTCAAAACTACTATGCCAAGCAATGACACAAAAGCATCCGTGCTGCATGTTCCCCTAACAGACGAGGTCAGAAATGAGCCAATAGAGAGGAACGTAGATGGGCAACTGGCCAGGCCTGGTGGAATGCTGGCTGCTGAAAGCGCACAGAGAACTCTGACAGGAAGGCTACTTCTCATATCCTATCTGGATAGAGACAGTGGTTTCAGAAGTGGCACATTGCTCGAAACTCACCAACAGATCCCCTTAAATTTGGCGCAGACTGCTGTGGCTGAACATCGCTACATAAAAACCAGGTATGAGAAAATTTAAGACGACGCCCAATTGAACAGTCATCTTCAAAAGACCTGAACCACATGCCTCGGCCGGGCCAAGGTCAACCACTACAAGAAAAGCCTGGCGCAGGCTGGAGGCAGCTACAGGGACATGACCACAAAATGCAACGTGTGATCCTGGAGCTTCAGAAGCATGCCACTGGTTCCGCCCCAAAGGACGTCTGACCTCTGGACACTCACAACGCCGTCCGAATGCGAGCTTCTTGGTGCTGGGAACCATAGACCGTGCAGATAAGCACTAAGAGCACTGCTGCCAAATCATAGAAACCTGTGTGAAATCTGACTATCACGCTGCGAAGCTGCTGTTTGAAGACTTTGCCTCCCTCCAGGCCTGTCCACCCCTGAAGGTGGTGTTTCCATCTCTTGAACGCGTCCCAGCGTTTTCGGCACCTTCACAGATTCCCAGAGAGTCCCATTGAGATGTCCTCTGAGTCTGGGGAACAGGAACCAGTCTGAAGGGGCAAGTTCAGGCCTGCAAGACGGGGGGATGGGGTAAGGGTTCCCCGTGAACTTCTCATCGGCCAACCCTTGTTGACTTGGAAGCATAGGCAGGTGTCCTGGTCAGGATGGGGGGTGGTGGGGGTGGGGGGAAGATTTCCTCAGTTCAACTTTCCTGGCCCTTTTCTCCCATTTTCGATTTTCTTAAAATATGTTCCTAGAATCAGTGACACACGCAGTTCCTCGAGGTGGGAACGTTGGATGGTGGAGGGGTGGGGGGGGTTTCGTCATCTCCCAACCCCCAAGTGTTTGCAGTCCTCAGGCTGAAGTGTTCCTAGCCACCGGTGATTTCAAAACTGGTGTGTATAGTGTGTGCGTGTGTGTGGTGTGTGCGTGTATGTGGTGTGTGCGTGTGTGTGTGTGTGACTTAAGTCAAGCCTCAGCAAAAATGACAGATGCCGAATTGAACAGGCTATTTATCAATTACTAGGGTATGTCAGCCTGCCTGCACCACCTCTACCCCAGCCATGGCCCATCCATCCCTTAATCAATAAATGGTTATCTATCTATCTATCTATCTATCTATATACATATATATTTAAAATATATTCCTAATATGCATGCCCTCATGAGTGTCCTGTGTCCTTTGGGAAAAAAAACAAAGCAAAACCCAAATTTATCAAGATTACTCTTAGGAATCCACCCGCCTCTCTACCCCACCAAAAAAAAATCAGTACAATTTTCTGCCTGGAGTGAAACTAGACCAGAACTGACTGTACCTTGCTCTTTGAACCATATTGGTAAAGGCAAGACTCAGCCTTCAATTCTGATTCATTCTGTAAATCTGTGGAAATGAATTCCATTTCACAGATAAGCCAGAAGGGTGAATTAGCTCACTGACCAACCCACCCTCACTGCTTCTGGCCCTTTTCACCCTGAGGGCTCGCCGAGGTCAGGCTGCTGCTTCCTTCAAACAGTAAATGCTGAGCCATGGGTGGGCCCAAAGACTGTGACTGTGACTGTCACTTCTGCAGTGAGTTCCGGCCCTTCCTTCAACATCCTGGGTTCGTCAGTCACTGTTTCTCCATTGGTTGAGGACTCCCTGCCAATGTCCATCTAGAGGAGGGGTCCTGAAACTTTTTAAACAAGAGGCCAGTTCATTGTCCCTCAGACAACTGCAGGGCCAGACTATAGTTTAAAAAAAAAGCAAACCAAAACTATGAACAAATTCACTGCAGGCCTGGGATGAGTCAGCTGCTAAACAGTGCAGACAGCGGCGGCAAAAACACCTGGCAGGCCAGGTAAATGTCCTTGGCGGGCCGCATGTGGCCCGGGGGCCACAGTTTGAGGACCCATGATCTAGAGACTGGAGTCTTATGTGGGGCAGCATCCTATAACCTGGCCACAGAGCTTCCGTGATGGGGGAATGTCTCCTCCAGTCATTTTTCTCCATGGTATCTTTTTGTTTTTGTTTTTAAAGGGGCACCCCCCCAGTAAATAAGTAAATAAAGGCACCCAAATGAGAGAGACTCAGATGAGCACACCTGTCAGGTCTATGCTCGAACTCACTTTGGAACAAACAGGAACGCGAATGGCAATATTTTGACTTACCCCAAAGCTTATGCAAATTTTTAACATCAGGGAACGCTGAATGAAGGGTAATTATTTAGAACCTGCACTATTTCTGTCCCTGTTCTGGAAGTTTAAAATTAGCTAGAAATTTTTTAAAAAATAGCCCACTTGTTTCTGCATCGTTATGATGTCAACCAGGGTTCCTTTAAAAGTGAGGACACAATCACCTGGGAATTATGAGGAAGAAACACTATCTCCAAGAAGGCCTCACGGCACAACGGCTAAACCCATCAGCTGCCGACCCAACAAGTGGAGGGTCACACCCACTCGTGGCTCTGCAGGTGCAAGGAGCTGGCAGTATGCTCCCATCACGTCTGCAGCCTGGGACACACTGAGATCCCTTCTAATTCGGGCTATGGAACGGAACTGACTTGACCGCACAGAATCACAACCCCACACACCTAGCAATCAAATGCACAACATCCCTTACTGAAGAAATGCTACTACGTTCCTCAGCACCCTAATAACACACTCCTCATATAACCTCTAAAGGACAATCAACAGTAACAGGGAGATACGTTCAAACACAGACAATGGAACCAAGTGGCGAGGTCCACAGTGTTAAATATCCCAAATCTATGACTCTTATACCTAAAAACTGTGATATAGGAGGTCCATAAACAACACGTTATATTGAACATGATTCAAAGAACAGAAAGATAGGGTGAGAGAGCATTCAAAGGAAAATTAAAATTTTTACGGCATACCTCCTCTGTTTCCATTCTCTTCATCCTGCAAAGTAAAAAGATACACATATTTATAAAGTTGGATGAAATCAATGCAAGGCTCGAATCAATTCATATTGCTCACCCCAAATGTGCCAATTCACCTTCTCACCGATTGTGCCTCTTGCCCACACTCATCCTCACAATGGGTTGACATAAATCTTAGATATCTTCGAAACATGAATAGGCAATAAATCATTATTCTTTTTTTTTTTTCCTTTTTACATCACTGCCCCGGTGGGAGTAGGAAGTCCGGTCTTGCTCCCGGAGGGCTGCTGTTGGATTTGAACTGTCAATCCTGTCGTCCACTGTCCCGCACACAACCACTGTGCCACCAGGGTTCAGCTAACGAATCATTATTCTAAGATCATACACTTATTTAACTATTGGTCATGTTTGCCAATCTCTCTTGGGTTTTTGGTCATGTACATTTCTTCTTCTGTGAGACATTCATGCAGGCGTGAGCTTTATTCCTTTATTTATTTGGAAACACCGCCTATATAAACCTGAATCCTATACCACAGATTCGAATGGTTTCCCAAGGTCACCCTTTAACATTTGACACAGGTGTGTTTTAGTTTTTGCTGTTTTTCCGCTGTGTATCTTTATGTAGTCTTATTTGTCGAACTTTTCACCCTTTGTGGTTTCTGCATTTTCTATCAGACTTAGAAAGTCCTTCCTCTCAATGCTTCCCCTCCACCCCCCATGATCATGATCCCAATTCTACCTTACAAATGCAGCTGGACCAAAGCATGTTCACTGGCACAGAAACGAGCTGGGAACACAGGGAATCCAGGACAGATGAACCCCCTGGGGACCAATCATGAGAGTAGTGATACCAGGCGGATAAGGGGGAGGTGGGGTAAAAAGGTGGAACCAAACACAAGGAATGGACCATAGAAAAGTGGGTGAAGGGAGACGTAGGTCAGTGTTAAGATATGACAAAATAATAATACATTTTCAAGGGCTCCTGAGAGAGAGAGAAATAGGAACCAATGCCAAGGGCTCAAGTCGATACAAAATGTTTTGTGAATGATGGTGGAAACAAAAGTACAAATGTGCCTGACACGATGGATAGACTATGGTAAGAGTTGTATGAACCCGCAATAAAATTATTTTTAAAAGAAAAAAAGGCCTTCCTCTCACCAAGAGTGTAAAATTACCCACTTGTATTTTCTTTTAGCACTTTTATAATTGTGTGCTTACTATGCCTATTTTTAATTAAATACTTTTATTGGGACCCCTTACATCTCTTATCACAGTCCACACATTTATCCATTGTGTCACACACATTTGTACATATGCTGCCATTACCATTTTCTTTCTTTTTTCTTTTTATTTATTCTTTCCCCAATGATTTTATTGGGGGCTCTTACAGCTCTTATGACATTCAATACATCATTTGTATCACGCATATTTGTACACATGTTGCCATATTCATTTCCAAATATTTTTTACTTGAATCCTTGGTATAAGCTCCTTCTTCCCCCTTCCCTTTTTTTGAGGGGGTCATCAATGCCCTTTGGTGGGAGTGGGAGGTCCAGCCCCTTTTTTTAATAAATCATTTTATTGGAGGCTCATACAACTCCCATTACGATCCAAATATACATCAATTGTAAGCAGGCCACATTTGCACACTTGTTGCCATCATCACTCTCAAAACATCTTCCCTCCACCTAGGCCCCTAGTACACCATTGTCATTTTTAAAGCATTCTCTTCCCACTTACGCCCTGATATCAGCTCCCCATTTCGTCTCCATCCCTCCCCTGCCCACCCTCTCTCACAAACCCTTGATAAGTTATAGATTATTATTGCCAAACTTTATATCAACCTTTGTCGCCCCTCACCCACTTTTCTATTATTCATCAATAGGTCAATCCTTGTGATCGATTCTCCTTTTCTCCCTCCACCCTCTCCTAATCCTCCTGGTATCTCTGCTCTCCTGGTTGGCCCTGTGGGGTTATCTGTCCTGGATTCCCTGTGTTTGGGGTTCTTATCTGTGGCAATGTGCATGCTCTGGTCTAATCTGAGTTGTTAGGTAGAATTGAGGTCACGATAGTGAAGGTAAGGAAGCATTAAGGAACTAGAGGAAAGTTGTGTGCTTCATCAGTGTGCTATACTGCACCCTGACTATCTCCTCTCTTCCCTGTGACCCCTCTGAGGGGATGTCCAATTGTCTACAGATGGACATTGGGTGTCCACTCTACGTGCCCCGCTCCCCTATTCACACTGAGTATGATATTGTTCTGAGTCTTAGATGCCTGACATCTAATCCCATCAATAATATGCATATTTTTAACCCAACTAAACTTAATTTTTATAGGAGGAAACGAGACCCTGATCCTGAAGGAAGGATGGTTTCTTTTCTCCTCACACAGGTTAGCTAATGTCACAACACTACTTTTTCCCCTTTTCCACAGAACTCTCTCCTTTACTGTATATGAAATAATGAGATATCATATGAACGAATTTTACACATACATGGAATGCACCCCCTTATATGTCAAAGTGCTTAGTTCTGTTCATTTAATGAAAATCTATAATCTAGGACATATTTCTCTCCTTTCTTGAACGCTAATGAATAGGAATATATTTGTCACTTTTCTTATGGACTCAGAGTGATTCATTCATTCATTCACTCATTCTTTGACCTAATACTATGTGCCCACTGCTTGGGACCCATCGATTAGCAGGACAAACAACCCTACAATCAAGGAGCTTATGAAAGGGTACAGAAAGCAGACAACAAATCACTAACAGAAAGAAATTCCGTGAAATAGACAAGCATATTAGAAGGGGGTCAGTGTAGTGGGGTAGGGGGGTTGTGAGGGGAAGTCCAGTAGGGTCAGGTGGGGTGGAGAATGCTTGGAATGGAGCTGTTACAGCACCAAAAGGGGTGGCCCGTGGAGCCTCATTAGGAAACTGGCACTTAAAGAGGCGGGGGAGGAAGACACGAGACCCAACGTACAGTCAGAAGGAACAGACTCTAACGCCAAGACGTGCTTGCCACGTCCCCGGAACAGCAGGAGGAGCAGGGCAGCGGAGGCCAATGAGAGAGGGGGAGATGAGCAGGAGTGAGTCAGGGAAGCCACGGTGGAAGGCAGGTCACAGAGTGCCTGGAATTCAGGGATGGCTGTAAGGGGAGCGGCACGAAGCTTGATGCAGCAGAAGCCCTCTGCCATCTGGGCCGAGGACAGACTCGGGAAGCCTGAGCGTGGTCCGGAGCCAGCGAGGACGCTAAGGGCCGCGATGCTGGCAAGGACAGGAGCAAGACCCACGGTGGTCGCGGTGGGAATATGGAAAACGTGGAATGGTCCCATCAACGACGCGGAGCACACATTGGGATTTCTGGACAGGCTGACGGGGGCTGTGAGAGGAGGAAAGGGTCCAAGCAGGACCCTGTTTTTACCTAGGGAAACTCAAAGATGGAACTGCCATGAACAGAGATGGGGAGGTGGAGGGTGGTGACAATTTACAGGAAACACATCAGGAGTTCGGTTGTGGAAAAATGGGGGGTGGGAGTGGGTGTCGGGTGCGAAGTGTCTGTCTAGTACAGCCATCCAAATAGAACAGGCAGACGGGCAGAACCGGCGAGAGGCCCAGGTCGTTGTTCACTTGCTGTTTCTGCACGTCCACAGAACAAGGTTCCTGATTCCCAACTCACAGCCCCTGCCTGAGTCCATGCTGACCCAGAGTGTGATAGGTAAGCTTGTGGTGCCACCAACGCCAAAGACGGTAGGTAGGTCTGTTGTGACGACATGGCCAATGAACACACGTTAAATTAATTGAAGGGCGGGGATAGAAAAGGCTTGGCAAGCTCCGCCCGTGCTCTCGGATCTTCGGACCAGCCGGCTGCCTTGTTTGTTCTGTGCCTCGACCTCCAAGCAACACTACCCGTGGGACACCTGATCCGTGGTCTGTGTTGCTGTGAGTTGAGGTTGCTTCGAGTCCTGCTTCGCCACGTTCCTGAAATATCCATCTCCTGAGCTGGGGACTGTCGGATTCTGTCATCTGGCTGACTGTGGGTGACCTGCTCTGCTGTTTGCTGCTTGTGGCCGGAGAGGACTACTCGGCAGCCCTCAAGACTCAACGAACTGCCAGTCTACTAGCGGTCTCACACAAGGGAGTTGCACTAAGCCATTGTACTGCTTTATAGGCTAGTTAACTGTTTATTTCTTATCTTATATTTAGCCTTCTATCAATATAAATATATAAAGAGAATTACTAGTGTCCTGGTTTTATTTCTCTAAGAGAACCCTGTCTGACACACAGAGGGACACCCCCCTGTGGTCTCTGAGACGCTCAGTGTTACGGGGAGCACAAAGTCCAGTCTTTGGCCTGCAGAAGTCCTCATCACTCGGCTCGCAGTCCAACATGTAACCACGACATCCCCCAGGCTCGTACAGGACTAGCATTGTTTTTATGGAGTGTGATTGGCTCAGAACTCCAGCCCATTTAACTTCGTGTGTGCCATTTGAAGCTGATCTATTTGGCCTGCCAGGCTAGCATGTACAACAGGATTATCCTCCTGTTTGTGGAGCTGCTACAATATGGAAGCCGCTGTAACTGGAGAAAGAAAAACAGTGTAGCAAACTGACCGTCCTCTAGTCAAATTCAAGCCATTGATATTTTACAGGACACAGCAGAATGTCCCCTTAGTTTTCCAAGACTTTAATTTTGTACAGGCGTAGATAGCCTTTGCTTTGATCTGCAGAGCGGGCAGTGGTTTCAAACGGCGTACCTCACGGCCACCAACTCAACCCATAAGCCACCACCCCCCCCCCCCCATGGCAGTAAATGGCTCGATGATTTATTAATATGATTTCCTGACCTGGTTTAAATTTTTTTTACTTTGATTGCCCCATTTTTTCTTTTCTTCTCTCAGACCTCTGTTCTAAAATGGCTAAGTTTGACAGATGAATGATCTGCTAACAACAAGGACATCGATGAATGAACTGCACCGCCCAAAGGGTGCACAAAGTTACATTTTAAAAATCCTTGGAAGCTAACTGGGGACCATCTACTATCTATAATTTCCATGTACACATTACAAAACAGACTGATTTGCAAGAGCCTCTACCGAATACACGCGTATATAAGCTGGATTTTTCAGCACATTTTTTACTACAGCTTTTGTGGCAAAATTAGGTCTCTCGACTGAGATTCGGGTCAGCTGATACACGAGTAGGTAAAGTATATGAAAAACCAACTTTCCCATGTAGCTACAGTACCATAACTCTTGTGCTGCACGTTTTACATAAACACTATCATACGACTATCACAATGCTCTGAGAGGAAGATGCTCTCAGTGTGTGAAGGGACTGAGCCGACATCACGGGGCCAGCACGAGGGCAGTTAGGGCAGAAATTCTTTTAACGCAAGTGGCGATAGTGTGAAAAATTATAGTTGGTCGTTAACCTTTCAGGAGCCCTGGTGGCATGGTGGGTTACACATGGGGCTGTTAACTATCGGGTCAGCATTTCAAAGCCAGCAGCCACTCTCTGGGAGAAAATTGAGACTGCCTATTCTCATGGAGATTGACAGTCTATTCTATGCCATAGGTTGCCACATGGCAGAAT
>PVJH01049216.1:0-10420 GCA_004026705.1 Nesogale talazaci
CATGCCGTGTTCGTCGCCCGAGGGGCCCTGTGGGGCTCGGAGGATATCTCGAGGCTGGATGCAGCAGGGGGCCTTCAGGTGAAGGCTCTAGGGATGGGGTGAGGAGGGGGGCTTCATCCAGACCCCGCCCCCTGACCCTGCCTCTGGTTTCCAGAGCCTCCGGGTCACCATGGCCACGCACCCCGATGGCTTCCGGCTGGAGGGGGCCCTGGCTGCAGCCGCCAAGAGGCCCGGGCCTCGTACGGTGCTCTACGAGGGTCCTGTCCGAGGTCTGTGCCCCGGGGCCCCCCGAAACTCCAACACCATGGCGGCCGCCGCCCTGGCTGCCCCCAGCCTAGGCTTCGACCGAGTCATCGGGGTGCTGGTGGCCGATCTCAGGTGAGCCCAGTCCAGGAGGAGGAGGTGGGGAGCAGGGACCAGGCCCACCCACCTGAGTCACCACCCTCCCTGCCTGCCCCAGCCTCCCGGACGTGCACGTGGTGGACGTCGAACTGAGCGGACCCCCGGGCCCCTCGGGCCGCAGCTTCAGCGTGCACACCCATCGCGAGAACCCCGCCCAGCCGGGCGCCGTCACGGGCTCGGCCACGGTCACCGCCTTCTGGCGCAGCCTTCTGGGTGCGGCCCGGTTCCCCCCCCCCCCGATCTGGGCCCTGCAAGTGGCAGATCGGCATGGGGCCCCAGCCGTGCATTCGGATTCTGTCCGTTGGGGCGCCCACGTCTAAGGCCCTGGAACGGTCTCTTGGCTCCCTACCCGTCGTTCAAGGCTTCCACGTGGCGCTCTTTGTCCACGCCTGGGTGGCTCCCCTCCCTCTGGTTCCCCATCCTGTCCCTCTGGGACGTCACCATCCATTCTGGGTCTCTGCGCTCCCCTCGCTAGGTCTTCGCCCCCTTCTCTCTGGGTCTCTGTCCCCCTCTCTCACGGGAGTTTCTTTCCCCCTCCCGGAACTCTGTCCCTCATCCTCGGGCTCTCTGCCCCCTCTCTCGCTGGGTCGTGTCCCCTCCTCTCTGGGACTTTCAGCCCCGCCCTGACCCTCCCTTCCAAATTTCCATTCCTCCTGACGCAATCTTCATTTTGTCTGTCCCTCGCAGGCTGCTGTCAGCTCCCCTCCAAGCCGGGCATCTACATCTGCTGAGAAGCCTCCCCCCTCCCGAGAAAGAACGACCTCGTGTCATGTACATGCCGCAGCCCTACCGGCCCTGGCCTCAGTTTCCCTGACTTTCCCTCCCCTCCCCCTTTCAGTAAAACTCGATGGCTCCTCCCCCTGGTCGAGCTTGCTTCTCTGTGACGTCACGTTGCCGCGGCCTGGTGTGCGTGACGTCGTCGCGAGAGGCGGGTACCCTGTTCTCGCGAGAGCTTACGTACTACATGGCCCAGAAGCCTCTGAGCAGCGGAGGACGCGGTCGTCCGCAGGGTGGCGGGCCGCTACAGGTGTATTTCCGGGTTGGCCGCCGAGGCCGCCGGGAGTTGGGGCCTCGCGTGTTCTTGAAGCCAATGGACGTTGAGTACCGGGCCTGCGCTTCCGCGGGAGCCGCCGGGAGTCGTAGTCCAGTACGCAGAGGCCGCCGGGAACTGTAGTCCGCCCAGCCTGCCCAGTCAGCGCCGCGCTGCCCGCCCCACACTCGGAACCCAGAGTTGCCGCCCAGGGGGATGCGGGAACCCCTGGTTCCGGGGAGCAGAGAGACAGGAGGGGTGAGCGGCGTTGCCAAGCAACAAGCCAGCGCCGCGGTTGGGGTACGGGTCAGGGAACGGGATTCTATTGCCGGGTGTCCGGGGAGGGGGCCTGGTTGCCAGGTGATACGAGGAGGGGGACCCTGTTGCTTAGTGACTGGGGGAAAGGGCCCTGTGGCCACGTGACTAGAGAAGTCCTTGTTAGTGATAGGGGAGGGGGGTAAGTGTTGCTAAGCGACCTGAAGAGACCCTGTAACTTAGGGACAGAAAAGAGACTTGGTTACCTTGTGAGGGGGGGCGGGGAGGAGAGAGAGAGAGAGAGAGAGATCCTCTGTTGCTAGGCAACTAGGAAAGGGTCTTTTTTACCTAGGGAAGGTAGAGAGCCCTCTGTTGCTAGGTAACCCACATAGAAACCTTTTTACTTAGGGTTGTGGGGAGAAAGGTTCCTCTGTTGCTAGGAGACCAGCATAGGGACCTTTTCACTTAGGGATGTGTGAGAGGGAGGGGGCGTGTCTTTGTTGCTAGCTCATTGACACTTTCACTATGCGATGTGGGGGGTAGCCGCTCTATTGCTAGGTGAGCTGAAGGACCTTGTTTTTAGGGGCAGCCGAAGGAGGGACCGTGCCCTCCCCCATTTCCATGGCAATGCCCCCAAGCGCCTGCAGGGAGGCTGTGCCCCAAGTCTCTGAACCTCCAGAGCCGGGGGAGCCCCTGAGCCCCGCTCGCCAACCCCTGCAGGTGCTGCGGACGGCATGTCCCAGGCCCCAGGAGCCCAGCCGAGCCCACCCTCCGTGTACCACGAGCGGCAACGCCTGGAGCTGTGCGCCGTCCACGCCCTCAACAACGTCCTGCAGCAGCCGCACTTCAGCCAGGAGGCCGCCGACGAGATCTGCAAGAGGTGACCGCCACGTGGGGACACAGGGCCTTCCAGGGAGGCAGGGCACAACCTGCGGAAGATGCCCCTGCCCCTCTCCTATCTGGACCCCACCTCGCTGGGCTTGCCGCTTCCTGGCTATACTGCACTTGGCCCCGCCCTCCCCTGTTCGCTTGTACACCACCACGCCCCCACCCCCCCACCCCACCCCGGCAAAGCCCAAGCCCTTCAGCCTGACACCCACCCCCGCAGCTTCATCTTTCAGCTCACCCCTCACCCCGAGCTGCCGCTTCTTTGTTCTACAACAGAAAGACCAAAAGGGTGTGGCTTTGAGGAACAGAAATGTATTTTCTCACAGTTCAGGCCGGAAGTCCAAATTCAGGTTGCTGGTTCTAGGACACTTTGTCACTCGCTTGCTCTGCCTCTGGGTCGGTGCTGGGCTGGCGGAGGTCTCCCTCTTCTTTTTTTTTTTTTTTGTGGGAGGGGGGGGCATCACTGCTCTCAGGTGGTGGGAGTAGGAGGCCCAGCCTTTGGTCCGTGGAGCTGGAATCGAACCTCCATCACAGTGGGCCGCAGTCCCGCGCACAACCACTACGCCACCGAGGCTCAGCCCGGTCTCTCTCTTCTTGACATCTGCTCCTCCCCACTAGCAGCCAAGACATCCCTGGACCTGTTCTCCTCTTCCCCTTGGGTGCTGGCACAGTGGGTTCAGCGTAGGGCTGCTCCCTGACTGCGCAGTTCGAACCCACCAACCGCTCAGAGGGAGACAGATGAGGCTGTCTGCTTCCTTGAAGTTTCACAGCCATGGCGATTCAGTCCTGGGACACCTTGAGTCAGAATCGACTCCGCAGAGGGTTGAATTCACATAGCCCCTGCCCCACGGACAGAACAGGCCCACCTCCACCCAAACAACCCCACTCCTCTCTCTCCTCCCAGAACATCCCCTCCAGGGCAGACTACACCCGAAGAACTGCACCCAAAGGCCAACTTTTAGCAGGGGAAGCAGATCTTTTCCGCTGCAAATGGGCTGGAACCACCAACCCTTCCATCTGGCTGGCAGCTAAACGCTTTCACCTCATTCCCCCCAGGGCTGCTTTGTCACAGGCACAGGGCTACCGTATCACGTTTTCTCTGCCCGCCCCCCACACCCACTCCCCGCTAGTTTGCGACGCCCCCAGGGGTCTCAGAGTACATCCCCTCCGAACTTTCCCAGCAGCTGGTGGACTCGAGCCACCGACCTTTCAGAAGCCGCCGCGCCTCTCAGGAGCCTGGACAGAGCACACACAGCCAGCTCCTTATAGCCCCAAGATCAGCCATTGGAAACCCCCAGCAGCCACTGTGTAGGAGCTTGAGAAAGCATTGCACTCCCCTAAAGTTACTGCCTCGGAAACTCAGGAGTGCACGTGCGAGAGTGAAATTTCGACCCTGCCCCCTGGGGTCTGTTTGTGACTGTGGTTTGTGTTTGACCCTTATCACCCTCTGGCCTCCTTCCCTTCCGCCGCCCCCCCCCCCCACCCAGCTCAGGCCCCACCCCCTGCTCAGCCTGGACTCGCCCTCCTAGGCTCCCCAGCCCTGGCTGGTCCAGCCCCTGGATCCTCTTGGGAGGACCCCCAATGACCTCTTTCGGGGTGGGGGGGGTGGCCACGAACAGGCAGGCCACGGCAGTTCGACTCCACCAGCCGCTCTGTGAGAGAAAGGGGAGGCTGGGTCTCCCCCAGGGAAGAAGCAGGCTCCCCCCACCCACCCACCCTCTCCAGCGCCTGCGGGTCAGAGTCAGAGTCATCTTAGCCCCTAGTGGGTGGGGGGGGGCTTCCGGGCTGGGCGGCAGACCAGCCTCTGGAGAGTCCACGGGTCGTCTCCCCGTGGCCCAGGGAAGGCCTTCGAGGGGACGCACCAAGAAGCCACGGCCCTCTTCCCTGCTCAGCCTCGCCCCGACCCCGCCCACCCCGGCCCCACTGGAGAACAGAGGGTCTGTTGTCCGGAGGCCCAGGGACAAGTGGTGATGGGGGAGGGAGGGAGGACAGCTGGAGAGAAAGCCAAGAGGCTGGAACATGAGTCCCGGGGTGGGGGGACAGGTGGCTGGGAAAGGGGTGAGGCTGAGGCGGGGAGGTGAGCAGGCGGGTGGGCAGGAACCAGGCCTTGCAGGGGCTCTGATGAGGGCCTGGGGAGTCAGGGAGGGCTGTGAGCAGGGGGGTGTGTGGGGGGGGGGGCGCAGCAGGGCCAACTCTGAAATGTATGAAAGCCCCTGGCCTGGGCGGGTGGGGGCAGTTGTGCAGAATGAACGGGAGGGAGGGAGAGAGGCGGCTGGGGACAGCGTTCCAGTTTCAAAGTAAAAACACACAAGCCAAACACAGGACCGTCCCATCTAGTCCGTTCTGACCCTGTGGGCAGAATGGACATTGGTGAGCACCCCACGAGCTCCCAAACCAGACCAGACTCGCTGCCATCAAAGGGGGGACCCAAACTCACAGGGACTGCACAGGCCAGAGCAGAACCACCCCTGTGGGCTTCTGAGACTTAAGTCTTTACAAGAGCAGGAAGCCCATTCTTCTCCCCAGGAGTGGCTGGAGGGACCGAACTGCTGATCATGTGGTTTGCAGCCTCCCCCGCCCCACTCGTAACCCACTACCCCGCCATCGCCACCAGGTCTCCCGGGCTGCAGACCGGACCTGGCCATTGGGGACACGACCAAGAAGGCCACTTGGCAGGAGGGACAGGCAGGGCTGGCAGGGACGCAGGGGTTGGAGAGAGGAAACCGTCAAGGGTTTGGGGCGGCACCCCGGCGTGGCAGGAAGGGTGAGCTGTTTCCGGGCTACCTTCCCCCATCCAGTTCTGACCGCTGACTGCCACCTCCACCCAGGTTGGCACCTGACTCCCGGCTGAACCCCCATCGCAGCCTCCTGGGCACCGGTAACTATGACGTCAACGTGATCATGGCTGCCCTGCAGGGGCTGGGCCTGGCGGCCGTGTGGTGGGATCGCAGGAGGTAGGAGGCCCCTGGGGTGGGGTGGGGGGAGCCGGGGAGAGGTGGGCGGGCTGGGTGCCAGAGACAGACACCCAGAGAGGGTGGCTCTCACAGACAGAAATCTTTCTCTCTCTCAGTCTGGGACGCTGGGAGATGGCATTGGGGACAAGGGCTCTGGGGGAAGATCCCCCCACCTCAAGGCTCGGTGGCGGGGGTGGGGGGGGGGAGGCAGGCCCGTGCCTCTCTGAGTTCCTTCTGCGCCTTGTGCTTCCGTTCGACGTTTTGTCTGGACACCCCCCACAATGCAGACAGCCACCTCCTTCCCCCAGCATGAGCGGCTGGTGATCTTGAACCTGGGGCCTGTGGTCTGCAGCCCAGCACTTAACCCGCTGTGCCACCAGGCTCCTCTCCATAGGCCTGGAATGTCACACACAGGCTCACTGCCACCGAGTCCCCTCCAACTCAGGGCAACAGCCTCCCCCCCGCTGCCCCCACCCCCTGGCTTCTGAGACCACCCGCCCTCCTGGGACCTGAAAGCGGCATCTCTCTCCTTCCCCACAGATAGACAGGTTGGGATTTCAGCTTGGACTGTGGGGAAACCCAAAAATGGCGTGGTGGAGGCACCTGACCTCTGTCAGGGGAGATCAGATAGGTCTCCCTCTCCCCAAACTGTGGACCAGTTCCTAGGACACCATCCACCCTCCCCTCAGCACTCTGCTGGGCTCAAGAATGCTGGGTCAGTCCTGGTAGACCAGAGATACAAGTTCATAAACACTCAACTGTGCCTCAGAAAGAGCTTTATACACAAGAGCAGTTGAATATTGAGAAAACAGCCCAGCCCGTCCAGATCAAATCCCTATATGAGCCCATATGTCCGGTACCATACTTTAAGGTCCTCTTTTTTTGTTTTGTTTTGGGGCTTTGGGAGCATCACTGCCTTCTGGTGGTGGGAGTAGGAAGCCCAGCCTTGCTGCTGGATTTGAACCTCCAACCCAGTGGGCCACAGTCCCGCACACAACTGGGACGCCACCGGGGCTCAGCCCCTAAAGTCCTCTTTAGACGCACGAAACACGTGCAGTGATGCCAAATGCAGGAGGATCACAGGCCAGTGGGTGGGAAGTCTTGGGTATCCAGTGGCGTTGTTAGCTTCTCGGCACGGGCAGGGGTCTCCACGTGGTTCCTCCAGCTGAGGGCACGAGTGTAGCTCCGCATGTCTTGTCAGCTGCATTGTCTCCCCAGGAGTGAGCGGCGAGAACAAGTGTCTCCGCCTCCAGGGGAGGAAGACAGGGGTTCTCAGAATCCTCAGGGAAAGGCCACGCCCACCCAGCGCCTCATTGGCTACGACCTGATTGGCAGCCTAGGCTCCACCCCTTCACTCTTAATCCTCTCAGATTGGCATCAGATTGCATCTGCCACAAATACACTGCCCTAGCCACACCGAACTCACAGGCTCTGCTCACTGTTGGGAGGGGGGTTTATTTAGGGAACGAACAGGTTACAATGCGGGATCAGAAGCGACCTAGGATGCAGTTCTTCTGTCAGAGCAGCCTCATCTGGACCATGCCTGAAGAAAGAGTTCTCTCTCTCTCTCCCCTCCCCGGCCCCCGCCCTGTCCCCTGGGCCCTCTCCACTGGCTAGCCTCTCCGAGTGCTCAGAGTGCTCCAGTTCTGCCGATAAGTGCCCAGAGGCACCCCACTCCTCCACCTGCTGGAAGACACTCAGCTTTCTTGCTCTGTGGGCCAGCTCGTGCTGGGCTGCTGCCGCTGCTGCTCCCAGTCTCTGACTCCGAGTTGTACCCGCATCCCCGCCTCCTGGGTCTGTGAGGTTCTCAGCACAGAGACACCAGGCCCACAGAACGTGCTCTGCGTCTGTCTCTGCCAGACGGTCCGGTCCTCCTTTTCCACGGCTCTTTAGAAGCCTCGCTCTGCCATCCGCAAAACTGACCCCCCTCCCTCGTGAAGGTCCCCAACCCCTTATCTGCAGCATTAGCAAGCTGTCCAGTCCGCCCATCATCCCCCTCAGTGGGCCACGGATACCTTGCTTTGCATAGCCCCACCCCCTCCAATGTCGAGAAGGGCCGTGGTGACCGCGATCTTCTGTAACGCAAGCACGGCCGGCCGGTAATGGGTGAGGTGCCAGTTAGGCAGGCGGAGAGGAGTGGGAGGAGGAGGGGCTAGACGGTGAACCCGGTGAGTTCACGCGTGACGGACAGACCAATGAGTAGGTGGGCAGCATAAAGTGAATGGGTGGTTGCGCCAATGGACACGGGAGGAGGCGTGAGCATGAACGGGCAGCTGCGTGACTGAAGGGACCCACGGTGGGTAGGTAAGCCCCCTGCCCCTGAGTCGATCCACACAGAGCAGGGTGGAACTGCGCCAAAGGGTCCCCACGTCAGCACATCTTCCCCGGCAGCCGCCTGGCGCCTCTTTCTCCAACCCCCCGACTCCGGGCTCGCCGCCGGTTCTGCCATCGGGGTCCATGGTTGGTGGGTAGTGGGTAACCAGTTGAAGACAGGGCATTAGATGAGTGGGGGGCCAGTCGTGGGCAGGTTCACGGTGAGTGAGGGATTAGTGGACAGGCTGTGGCCCAGGTGACTTCATGGGTGAGTGAGTGGGGGGGTCGACGGGTGGATGCAGGAGTGAGCGGATGAAGAACTCAAGACGTGTGGGTAGTAGATGGTGGCTAGGTGACTGGCGGGAGGTTTGAGCTGGTGGGTGGGTGTGGGTTGCGGACGAACGGATGGATGATGGACAGCTAATGGGGTTGGGTGAGGACTTAGGTGGATGGTGGGTGAGTTGTTGAGTAGACAGTTGGCTGGGTGGATGGAAGGTTGAATGGGTGGATGGTAGTTGTCTGACTGGATGAGTGGAAGGTTTGGGTTGAGTGGATTGTGGATGGGTGAAAGATTGGGTGAGCGGGTGGCACTTGTCTGATTAGCTGGTTAGAAAATTTAGGTTGGGCTGAGCCCCGGTGGCGTAGTGGTTGTGCGTGGGACTATGGCCCACTGGGATGGAGGTTCAATTCCAGCTCCACAGGAGCAAAGGCTGGGTCTCCTACTCCCACCACCAGAGGGCAGTGATGCCAAAAAGAAACTTAGGTTGAACGGATGTTGGTTGGGTGGATGGCGATTGGGTGGAAAGTTGGTTGGGTGGCTGAGTGCATGGTGGTTGAGTAGATACATGGGAAATAGAGTGTGGGTTCATTAAAGAAAGACCTCGGTGGGCGTAGGAGGCCACCTCTCCCACTCCCACCTGGACTCCATGCCCACAGTGACATTTGGGAACTCCCATGTCCTCCCCTCGGCACAGGCCCCTGTCCCAGCTGGCCCTGCCCCAGGTGCTGGGGTTGATCCTGAACCTGCCCTCGCCCGTCTCGCTGGGGCTGCTGTCCCTGCCGCTGCGCCGCCGGCACTGGGTGGCCCTGCGCCAGGTGGACGGCGTCTACTACAACCTGGACTCCAAGCTGCGGGCGCCCGAGGCCCTGGGGGATGAGGACGGTGTCAGGTAGGCACAGGGGAGGCCGAGCGTGGGTCCCTGGACCCCTGCCCTGCCCCCATGCCTCAGCCTCCCCTCCCTCCCTCCCACGCAGGGCTTTCCTGGCGGCTGCTCTGGCTCAGGGCCTGTGCGAGGTGCTGCTGGTGGTGACCACGGAGGTGGAAGAGAAGGGCTGCTGGCTGCGGACGGACTGACTGACACCCCGCGGTGCCTGGCCTCCCGAGTCTGCCACTGCTGCCACTGCTGACCCTGGACCGGGAAGGGTCGGGACCCGGTTTCCGAAGCCCGCGGAGGCCAGCCCGTCCTGCCCCACTTCCCCGGTCACCCCTCTCCCCACGCCACTGCTGCCTCCATAAACCTATGGATTTCCTCCTGGCCTGTCTGTGTCTTAATAACTCCCCGTCAGTGGCCAGCCAGCACTCCTTCCAGAAAGCCTGGGAAACCCCGTGGGGCCGCTCTACCCAGCACAGGGCCCCTGCGAGGCGGAGTCAACCGAGGATGCAGATGGGGGTGAAGAGGGGGCGGGCAACGGCTGGGGCCGCCATCACCCCCACATACACACACACATACACACTCATACACATTCATACACACACGTGCCATGCATACACACACACCATACATACGCACATGCACACAGTCCACACATACACACACTACACATACCATACATATGTACACACACACATATATACACATACACACACACACCATACACTCATACACACACATGGCCACACATCTATACATATGCACACACACTCATTCATACATACACACATATACATACACACACTCGTACACTCACATATATCATGCATACATATACACACATATGCTCATACATGCCATATATATGAATGCACATACATACACACACACACACACACACACACCACAGGGTGATCCAAGATAAGGAGCCGGGTTGGTGGGGTGTGGGGAGAGAAAAGGAAAGGGTGGGGGACCGGATGGGAGGCCTGGGGGGACTGGGGGCTGGGAAGAGGGATGGCCAGGCTGTGCTGGGCCTGGCGGGGGACGGTGTAGAGGAGGAAGGTGAGGATCCCCCAAAGACTGAGAGCCTGGGAGGAGGAGATTTGGGGTGATGTGTTTTATGGGAATATGGAGGGGGGGGGGGAGGTGACAGGTGGGGACTGTAGTAACGGGCGTCCAGGAGATGGATTTGGCAGGCCTGGCCTGGGAGGTGTGGGTGGGAGTGAGCCCAGGGAGGGGAAGGGGCAGAAGAGACCTAGACAGATCTGGGGCACACACACACACACCCATTACGTGCTGGGCAGAGAGGGGGCCCCGGGGTGATCCAGAACCTGTTCGGGGAGTGTCGCAAGGGGAACCAGTGTGCAGTGTCTGCCCGCCCTCAGGCCGAACTCCACTCCAACCCAGGTCAGGAAACAGGCTGAGCC
>PVJH01049217.1:0-10431 GCA_004026705.1 Nesogale talazaci
CCCCCTGCCCCCGAGGGTGGTGGCTGAGTCGGTTCATCGTCACTGGGCGGCCCACTGGCTGCCCGCCTGACGGCCAAGTGGGAGTTCCCTCGCAGGACCACCCCCACCCAGGAATTCCCCCGGACCTGCCGCCCTCCAGGCCGGACAGGAAGGAGGTGCCCCTTCCTCCCTCCCTCCCCCAGGTCAGCCCCACCGTCACCCCCACCCCGTTCATAGCTGTTGTGATCCTACAGAAAGGGGGATGCAGCCTCCACCGTGCCCCACCCCCACGCCCTCCCTCACATTGGCCTTGAGTGAGGAACTTTGGTTTGGGTCATGGTCCGGGGGAACTGAGGCCCAGAGACGCCCTGGCTTGAGCAAGGTCGCTCGGCAGGGGACCGAGCTGGCCTGCCAGGCACCGCCGCCCGCCTGCTGTTCTCTGGCTCAGTAGGGCTGTTCTGGCTCTTTCTCCCCACTCTCCTCATGCATGAGGGGGAGGCAGTCACAGCTTGGCCCAGGCTGGGGTGTCATGGGTGTGAACGCTGGGAGCGAGATCAGCACTGGCTGGTGACAGCAGGGACTTGCTGGTTGGAGCAGAGGGAGCCTGCGGCCCCCGGCGACCCTTGGGGGTGGGGGTGGGGACAAGACGCTTGGGGGAGAGAACGGGCTATGGGACCTTCCTGTTTCCACTTCTGTCCAAGTGTCAGCCTTGACGGAGGCGGGTGGGTGTGGCCCGTCTGCGGTGGGGTGGGTGGTACTGGTCATCCCAGCAGGTGGACTTTGTTCTGTACTGACCTGTGAAGCTCTGGAAGGACAGTGCCCCCACCCCCACCCCACGTGGGAGCTGGCAAGGCGGTGTCCCCTGTCCCCGATGGACTGCTTTAGAAGCGGTGGTGCTCCTTTGCCCATTGTCATGAGCCCCTGAACTCACCTTTTCCTCTGTCTCTCTCTGAGGCAAATGCCTTTCCCCTAGAGGGAAACTGAGGCAGGGGGCGAGCTGCAGCATTGCAGAGCTGGAGCCAGTCACTGTCACTGTGCACGCGAGGAAACTGAGGCACGGAAGGGGCAGCAAGGTGCCCCTGCTCCTTTACCGTCACAGGCCACAGCAGAGGCTGGAGTTCCTGGGCTCCGGCCTCCCCTGGCCCATGGCAGACTGGACTCCACCTCCCACTCTCTCCCCTTCCCCCTCCCTGCCTCAGCCCCAGCCCTTCGGAGTGGGAGCGACTCTCCCTTAAGATACACAGTATCCAGTTACTCAGGGAGCAAGAAGCTTGAAGCAGGGAGCCAAAGTCACCCCGCTGTCTTCCCATCATGCCCCACAGGGGCGATGGAGTGTCTATGGCCCGTCAGGGCCCCGGAGCAGGTACTGCTCCTGCCCTCTTTCCTGCCATTCTGAGCACAGCCCGGAGCAGACACCCGCGCCTCCGTGATCTCTCTAACAGTGTCCCAGGATGGGGGCTTAGGCTGGCCATGAATCTGAGAGAAAGGGGTGACCGTGTTCCTGCCACCCGAGTGACTGCTTTTCTGGGAACTCAGCTGCACGGCCCTCCCTGGCCATCACTGGTGATCTGTGGGGGAGTGAGGGAGTGGGGAGGGTGTCCCTCAGAGGGGACTCACCAGGCCAGAAGAGGAGAATGTGTGTGGTGGGCCCCTCCTGGCCCTGCCCCCAGAGGAGGGCAGTTTTGTGTGTGTGTGTGTGTGTGTGTGTGTGTGTGTGTGTGTGTGTATACCACCCCGCTCCCCCCAGGCTTGCATAGATAGGCCCTGTGTTGGGGAGACCACACGGGTTTGGGAAGGAGCGGCAGATTTGGGGAGCAGAGGGCTTGTTTGTGGGCCAGGCGCCCCTGCAGGCTGGCACTCTGCCACGCCCATCTGTTGCCCTACCTGACAGCTGGGGATGAAAACACCTTCCCCAGATGGGCGGGGGCAGCTTTGGAATCATGTCAAATGTTTATTGCTGACAGGAAGTGTGATTCCTGAGATGCTGGTTTAGGTCAAAGCCACCTGCTTCCGGCCTCGGCGGCGGCGGCGGAGAAACTAGTAGTCCTCTCTGTGTCGGTGCCCTTGCTCTCTGGGGCACCGTTGTCAGCTCGGAATACAGGCTGTCTGCCCCCCCTCCCCTCCTCCCCAGCCCTCTTCATCTTGTGTGTTGGCCATCTGCAGTGGCTATCAGGAGTCCCACCCCATAAAAGGAATGGTTTTCAAGACACAGCCGAGCCAGGCTGCCTCCTGCCCACTGCCTCAGAGGGGTTCAAGCTCTAAGCCTGTTTGACAGCTTCTTCCAGGGAAGGACCAGGGGGAGCTCCGGGGAGCTCCGGGCAGACAGGCCCAGAGCGGCTGTGTGGGAAGGCCCAGCACAGACCTGCCCTAGCAGAAGCTGTGTAAGTGCTTAGGGGGAAGAGCTTGCTTCAGTCCGTGGCTCTGAGTGCTCTGTGGCCTGAGGTGGGCCCCGGCTGCCTCTAATTCCTCCTGCTGGGTGATCGCTGGCTGGGCAGCTCACTCCAGCATCAGCACGGTGGCGTGAACACAGGTCCATCCACATTCTGGCCTGGGACTTGCCCGATGCACCTCATACAAGATGTTGTTCCGGGGCGAGTGGACATGAGAGGCTAGGGTCCCCTGGGCCATGAGGACGTGGGCAGCGCTGGAAGTATGGCATGTCCCAGTGCTGGCTCTTCCTTGTGCTTGTGCTAGCCGGTTCAGGCCCAGCCAAGGGCAGCTCTTTGGAAACTGGGGCATAGACCTATTTAGAAAACCAGGACAAGGACCTGAGTGTCCTGGGCCCCCTCTGTCTGCTCCGCCCTGCTTCCTCTCTCTGGTCTGGCAGAAGCACCCCCGAGATGCGTCTGGAAAGAACAGGGCTAAGGATGAGTTTGGTGCAGGCCTCCCACTGCAGGCCTTGGTTCTTGCCAGGACAGGTGTCCTCAGAGGAGTAGAGACCCAGGGCCCGGGCCAGCTGCTTCTTCCTCGTCACAGAGCAGCCTCATCCAGGAAGGTGGCCCTGAGGACAGGCGTCTTCCCCACACTCTGGCTGAGTCTCAGCTGGAGGGAGGGACCCTGACCTCAGGCCCTGGAAGGCTAGCACAAGAGCAAGGGACCCTCAGGCCTTTGGCAGTGTGAGTGGGTGAGTTGGACCTGCATGCAACCAGCTGGCTGGAGATGGGGCTGGGCAAGGAGCGCTGGAGCACAGAAGTGAAAATGCTTGCAATCCACTAGACCAGGGGTCAGTAAACTCTTGAGACCAAAGAGCCAATCCTGTCCCCCCTAAAATTTTAAAATCACTCAAGAGCCTTAAATATGCTCTTCCAAACAAATGAAATCACCGCGATCTGAAATAATCACCGTCACGTGTTTTCAATGTGACTTCAGAGCCGCACGTTCACCCTGAAAGAGCCGCAGAGGGCTCGCAAGCCGCAGTTTGCCAATCACTGCACTGGACCACCAGGGCTCCTTCCGAAAGGAGTATGTCCAGGAGCAAAGAACAGTCGCCCAGGGCCCATGGGAATTCCTCAGCCGTGCTTGGGTGCAGGCCTGGAGCCTGGAGGACTGCAAACTGAAGGTTGGAGTTTCACACCCGCCCAGCAGCTCAACTCCAGGGAGAAAGACTTGGAAACCTGTCCCCCATAAACATTCCCAACAAACAAGGAAACAGACTCCCTGCCGCCGAGTCCCTCTGACTCATTGGTAGGACAGGGTAGAACTGTCCCTGAGATTCTGGGACTGGGACCGGCTACTGGCGTAGAAAACCCTGTGTTTTTCTTAAATTGCGGCTGGTGGATTTGAGCCGCAGATCTTGCAGATCACAGCCCAGTGTGTAAACCATCAAATTGACAGCCTCATGGGGCAGTTCTGCTCTGTCATAGGAGGTCTCCGGGAGTCAGATGGACTCAGCGGCCCCTCACAGCAACGTGCCTGTCTGCTGGGCTTGGGGTGGTGAAGCTTCCACCATTTTGGGTTGTCCATGTGGCCGTAGGCTAGAAATGCCATAGAGAGCAAAAGGACAGTCGCCCAGGGCCCTTGGGAAGTCAGCCATGCAGGCCTGCAGTCTGGAGGGCTGGTGCTCACAGAGATGCTGCTTGGGGGTCCCTGACCTGGGGATCAGGGTTTCCTGCCTCATGACCTGCTTGCCTTTCCTCAAGTGCCTCTGCTGGAATCTCAGGGAGGTGGTGGTAGGAGGGCGGGGAAGATATTGGACGGCACCTGGCACTGGTCTGACTGTAGGTTCCCTGCTGTCTGTTGACATCCCTCTGGCTGCCCAGGGCCCAGGGACCAAGGCTCAGGCATCTCTCTGAGTGGCTAGCCAACCGTCTTGACTCGCTCCCTCCAGACGGTACTGAATCGTTCCCTTCCAAAGAGCATGGGGTCCCTGTACCTGGCAGAGGGAGGAGGTCTGCTCAGAAGCAGAGGCAGGGATGTGTGTCAGTGAGGGGGGACCCTCTGGGACCATGCCTGGGTCGGATGTCGGGTAGAACAGATTGACCTGTAGAACAGCACCTTCTCAGGCCCTAAGGAGTCCAGGTGATCTAGTGGTTGGGCATTGGGCTGCTAGCTACATGGTCAGCAGTTCAAAATTACCAGCCTCTCCACGGGAGAAAAAAGAAGTTGCTGTTTTAGAAAGCCACAGGGCCAGTTCTACCAGGTCTGAGAAGGTCACTAAGAGCCGGCACCAACTTAATGGCCATGAGTGGTCTTGTTCTGCTTTGGTCTCAGGCACTAGTTGAACAGCAGCCTGCACTGTGACCCTGGCGCCCCTCCCTGGCTTCTTGACCCTTGTTACCACCTGGACACACTCCTTTCGGAAGGAGCCCTGGTGGTCAAGGGCAGGGGTCGGCAAACTGTGGCCCAAGAGCCCTCTGCGGCTCTTTAGGGTGAACGTGCGGCTCTGAAGTCACATCGAAAACGTGTCCTCACTTCAGATGACAGTGAGTTCACTTGTTTGGAAAAGCGTCTGTAAGGCTCTGGAGTGATTTGAGAGTCCTTAGGAAGGACAGGATGGCTCTTCGGTCTCTGGCTAGTGGATTACAAGCCGAGCTGCTCACCTCCAGGCCAGGAGTTCAAGCCCACAAGCCAATCCCCAGAAGAAAGAGGAGGCTTTCTGCTCCCGCAAAGATTGACAGTCTGGGAAACCCAAAGGGGCAGATCTGCTGTAGGCTCTCCCCGAGGTAGTACTGACTCCATGGAGGCCCGTTTAGTTTGGAGTTTGGGGATCTTTCCCTGCCCCAGGAAGGAGCCCCTGGTTGTGCACTGGGTTAAGTGTGGCAAGACTAACTGAAAAGCAGAGGCTTCAAACCCACTCCCTGCTCCTCAAAGAACGCTGACGCTGCCCCCATAGAGACCTACAGGCCTGGCAGCCTCGGAAGCCCTTCTGCCCTGTCCTTGAAGGTCCTTAGGCTTCCAAATCTGCTCAATAGCTGTGGGGCGGATTGCTTTGGGGCTGAGGTTTTGGGCTTTTTTTTTTTTTTTTTCTTTCTCATGCTCCAGAAGAAAGGCAGAGCCATGAGTGGCTCATTTGATGGATAGGAAAACTGAGCCCTGCACGTGCGCACACACATACACAGAGCAGCGGCAGCAGTGGTGGTGGCAGCAGCTGTGCCCAAACTGATCTGTGGCAGGTAGTAGCGTCTTGCTCCCTGCCCCTAGCAAAGACATCCCCGATGGCCTCCTCCCGCCAGGGTGGTTTTGCTGAAGTTGCTTCAGAGAGAGAACTGGGAAGTGAAGGTCGTGCCCTCTAGGCTGGGCAGGATGCCCAGAGCCAGGACCTGATGCAGGCTAGCTCCTGTGAGGAGAGCCAGGACAGGCAAGGGTAGGAGTCTCCCTTCTCTCACCTCGCCCCCACCCCGACCTGGTGACCACTGAGAGGGTCTCCCAGGGGCTGAGCCCAGCCAGAGGAGAAGGCCGAGGGCAGCGCTTCCTGGAGGGGTCCCTGCTGCCTGTGTTTTGGGGCAGATCAGCTGGGAATGCTCTAGGGGCAGAAGGGATGTACAGGCTGAAGGCCCCACACCCCACACTGTCCTGCAGACCTGGGAGCAACCTCCTGCTCTTCCACCATCTGAGTGATGAGGAAAGAGCCTTGCTAGCACAGTGGGTTAAGTATTACATCGCTAGTCTCATTCGAGGTTGGTGGTTCAAGCACCCCAGTCTTTCCTTGGGGCTAAGAGGTAGCAGGATTCTCTGATACTCTGCCCCGATAGGTCACTGGTGGGGTGGATGGACCAGGGAGATGCAGGCTTACTCCCGGGACGTGTGTCCCAGCTTGCCTGCTGCTGCTGAGTCATCTGGGAGGCCACTCTGACCTTGTTCCCCCTCAGAGCCCCAGAGGCTTCTGCCCTCCTGCCTCCTTACATGCCGCGCTCTTTCGGCTTGTGTCTGATCCCTTTGCCGTGTCAGAAGTCCACACCCTGGCCCCTCTTCCACCACCACTTTGGCAAATGAAACGTGTCCTGGGCTGCCCTACAGGCCTCCTCCTCCCACCCCAGGACTAAGCCGCATCTGGATCTGTGCAGAGTCTCCCAACTCCAATGCCACCTCCTCCAGGGCGCCGTCCTGGGTGGCAGAGGGACCAGGTTCTCCAGAGTCAGCCGCTCCTGGGAGACAGGGAGCTCTTCCTTGCCCTCTTCATGCTGTCACTGCCACCTGGCCCACGGCAGGCCTGCAAGAAGGAGGCAGATGGGCCAGGAGAGGGGTCATGGCACCTACGTGAGGCCGCCTGTCACTGTGGCCAGGTGGAGGCTGGGAGCGCCGGGTGAGGCTGTGGCGTGAGAAGGGCTGGCAGATCGGAGAGAGCATGTAGCTTCTGGCCAACAGTTTCCCGTCAGGGCGTGCAATGACCCAGAGATCCTCAGGCACGCGCCTGTTGTTGAAATGGAACGAAAAAGCTCAGTATCTACCAGTCATGGAACGATGACTAAAGGTGGCCCATGGCCCAGAGGTGAGCCATCATTTTATCTCACGAGACTCATACCTCAACGAAGCTGCCGTTTAATATATATATATATATTATATATATAATATATATATATATCCCGGGCTGCCCCTCTTCCTCCCAGGAATGGCCAGCATGTTGGAGCAGCAAGTCTTTTGGTTGCTTAGCTCACTGCGCTACCATAATGTGTGTGTGTGTATCTACACAGAAGAGTTTGTGAAGAAAGCCCATCTTTGAATTCCATCTTCCAGGAGCTTCTTCTTCTTTTTTTCCTCCCTCTTGTATCACTGCCCTGGTGGGAGAAGGAAGCCCAGCCTTGCTCCTGGAGAACTGCTGCTGGATTTGAACCGCTAACCCTGTGGGCCACAGTCCCGCACACAACTACTACATCACTAGGGCTCAGCCTCAGGAGCTTCTTAAAACACCCTCATCCCTGGATGGAAAATGAGCCCTAGTGCCACTGTAGGATCAGCCTCAACCACGAGGCTCGAGGTTGCTGGTTCAGATCCAGGGGCCACTCTTTGAGTGACAGGTGGAGCTCCCTGCCCCCTACAGATGGACAGCCTGTACAGAGGGGGGTCTCTGAGTTGGGGAGGATGGGGTGACAGTGGATGTCTTTGCTTGATCCGGATGTAGACATGGTACATGCATGCTGCTGCTCACTGACAGAATGGTAGTTTGAGTTCACTCGGAGAAGTGTCTTAGAAGAAAGGTCTGGTGATCTGCTTCTGACCACCAGCCACAGAGAGCCCGGGGTGCATGGTCCCACTCCTCACGGGCTCGATAGGAGCCAGGGCCAGCCCCATGATGCAGATTAACATGCAAAACAGAGCTGTCAGACAGGAAGGAAGAGATCACAGAATAATCCACTTCGGGAAGACCTGCTTTTGATAAAAATCACAGAACCACTTCATGGCTGGTTTACAGAGGCTCACATTGCTGTGAGACCAGGGTCGCTGCTCTGATGGGCTTTGTGGAGGAGATGGGAAGAAAGGGCAAAACGAGGGACTTCCAGCTAGCCGGCTCCACCTTGCATGGAGAAAAAAAAGCAACCAAAGACGGGATGTTGACATGGCTTCATTCTGTTGGTTTTATTCCTTGAACTTCTCTGTGTAACTTCTAATGTTTCAACATTTAAAAACCGCCAGTGATCAGTGATGGCAAAGAAGGGCACTGGGCTCTCCTGGGCAAGTCGGGGGGCTGCAGAAGAGGTGGCAGCTGGGCGTGGAAGAGGTGAGAGGAGTTGGCTGGCTTCACTGGGCAGTGGGAGATGGAGGCCTGGGGAAAGGTGGGCAAGCCCTCGGCATCCCCCCAGACTTGCGCCTGCTAATGACTGTTTAATGTTGAGGGGGGGTGGTCCTCAGGCTGCCCCTCCCCTGCCTCCTTCCCCAGACCTGATTCCGGCACCTCGAGCCCTGGGCTGTGTGCAACAGGGAATCGACGATAGACAGAGATAGGGGCTTTTGCGTCGACGCTAACTCTGGATGCCCTTCTGCCCAACAGACTGAAGCATGCCTGGCCCTGTCTTGAACCATCCTCACTGATGTGTGGACGATGCATGCGCTGACCAGTGTGTCAGGCTAGCTCAGCCAGGGTCATCTGGCCTCCCTGCCCTTGTAACTCCCCAAAAGAAACAGTCCCTCCTCCAACCAAGGATACCTCCCGAGGAGGGGACCAAAATAATCGAGTCAGGGCACGCTCTGCAGTAGTCCATCGGGTTGATAATGACTTACTTAGGGAAACGGGTCGCCCAGTCCTTCTTTCCGGGCAGCTGTCTCAGTGGGGAAGGCCTCCGGAACTGCCCCCCACCTGTAGTCCTGTGGGCAGTGTTTGGCGCCTCACAACCACCTTCAGTGTGGCGGCAAGCAACATGGCAGCGGTGTGCGAACGGGGGACAGGGGAAGAGTCCTGAACAAGATCCTAACCATTCTAAACACCCAGCTAACCCCGTGGGACCTGGGGGAGGAAGAACTGACTAGACCACAGTGAAGCTTACAGCAGCCACCGTACAAAGAAAGCCCTACGGGCAACCACACGCCCAGGTCATCTGGAAGCCCGCTGACAATGACCCTTTCCCCAGATCGTCCATCTGACCCCAGAGGAACCAGGAAAGCTAACAAACCCATTGCTCTGAAAAAAAACAACAACAGAGTTTTCATCAAAGTATGGTCTTCCAGCAACCCAAACCCAAAGAGCAGAACACCCCGTGCAAAGAGCCAGAGAGAAGCCATCCCAAATGGGTCTCGGGCGCCAGCCCTGATGCCAACGTTAGGAAAAAGAGAAAGGGGACAAGAACAAAAAGACCTTAGGTCTGATTTTTAAGAACCATCAACGAGCTAGTTCTAAATGGGATCACGCAGCAGCATGCTCCATCGCAGCTCACAGATGGTAAAGTCGCTTGTGGTCACACTCAACATCGGTCACAAATGTCTTGCCCTGACTTAGTGCTTAACACGATGCGTGTGTGGTGAGTTAGAGATATACACACGCGTACCAGGAAAATAGGACACTGTGGCTGAATTCTTCAACACTGTTCTGAAAGTGTACGCCAATACAAGATCTGAAAATACACGTTGTAGGGAGGGGTGGGCGAGAAAAACCATATATACATATATATATATATAGAGAGAGAGAGAGAGATAAAAGGCAATTTTGACACTGACTGAAATAGCAGGTGAGAGGCCTCCTTACTTGAAGGAGAGGAGAGCAAGGGAGACGACAATCAGTGATGAAAGAATCCATTTTCAGTAGACGTGTCATGAGTGTGCGTGTGCTTTCTCCGCCATACGAACGTGCCTCCCTTGGGAAGTATGGCAGGAGAGGCGCCATGTGAGAAACCAGAGTCACCAGAAACACAGAGACGCCCCGCGGGCGCATCACATTGGTCCCGGCTGCGGCCCTCAGGACTCCTCTGATCGCTGCCCAGTGATGGGACAGGGGTCACCCCCAGGGGCTGGTCCGGAGACCGTGGCTCCCGACGCACAGACGTGTGACTCTGAAATGCATCAGCCGATGGAAACAAAGCGATGTTCAGATAAGGGTGGTTTCAGGCGTTTGTACCAAGGATGAGCACGTGTGGTTCTCGAGCAATTTTCACATGGTTGCTGGGTTCAGGGTCGGCTCAAAAGTTTGCCGACCCCCGGTGTAGGCGAAGACCCAGTTCGATGGGTTTGGGGCCTGGTGGTGTCCTCAAGTCCTTCAGTTCTCCTAATCACCCCACCGAGTGGGCGTTATTGAACCAAAAAGCCAGCCGCATCACTGTCGAGTTGATTCCAACACACTCAAGGGACCCCGCAGGACAGAGCAGGGCCTGCCCGTGGGGTTGCCAAGGCTGGAATCTTTACAGACGCGGCTGCAGCACCTTCCTCCTGGGGGACGGGGTGGTTTTAGGGGGCGGCTCGGAGCTCTTAACCACCGCACCACCCCTGCTCCTTGGTGCTATTGCTAGCCCCACCCCCACCCCGCCTTTTAAAGAGGTAGCTTATCCCAGATCACCGGGCCCATCCCTGCAGCCCTGGGAGTTGAAAGTT
>PVJH01049218.1:0-10426 GCA_004026705.1 Nesogale talazaci
AAGACTCCAGGAGTTGATGGAAGACTGATTGAAATGTCTCAACAAGCTGGGGAGTCATTGGGAGCAGACAGCTGCTTGGCCAACAGACTGGAAGAGATCCCTATTTGTGCCATTCCAAAGAAAAGCGACCCAACAAAATGCTTCCATCAATATCGCTTTGCAAGTGTCCATTCTGCTGGAGATCACCCAGCAGCAGTGGTAGCGGCTTCTTGATGCAGCTGCCAAAAGTCAGTTGGAGTCAGAGAACGTGGAACAAGGGATGTCGTTGCTGACATAAGATGGGTCTTGGCTGAAAGCAGACAATACCAGAACGATGTTTCCTTGAATTTCCTTGACCGTGCAGAGATGTTGACTGTGCAGATCCTAGCAAACAGGATAGTCTTGAGAAGAATGGGAATTCCACAACCCTTCCTTGGGCTCATGTAGAACATGTACATGAATCAAGAGGCGGTT
Organism: Nesogale talazaci; assembly: GCA_004026705.1. Lineage (NCBI taxonomy): Eukaryota > Metazoa > Chordata > Mammalia > Afrosoricida > Tenrecidae > Nesogale > Nesogale talazaci. Next base: position 454 of record PVJH01049218.1, read on the forward strand.
ACGTGAAAGAACGAGAAAGTACGGCGTGGTTTAAAATCAGGAAAGGTCTGCATTGGGGTTGCATGTATCTCACCCTACTTATTCAGTATGTATGCTGAGGAAAGAATCAGAAGCTAGATTCCACGGAGAAGAAGGCCGTCTCGGGATTCAGAGAAGGCTTATTCACCACCAGTTGACTTGCCTGGCTTGCTGAAAGCGAGGAAGACTGGAAGCACTTGCTGATGAAGATCGCAGCTTGCAGCCTTCAGTTTAGATTACAACTCGATGTAAAGAAAATGCCTGTCTTCACCACCCAACCAATAGGGAGCATCATGCTAAATGGAGAAAAGGTTGAAGTTGTTCATCATGCGTGGGTCTGCGATCAGTGCTCATGGAAGCAGCCGTCAAGAAATCAAATGACACATTGCATTAGGAAAATCTCCTCCAGAAGATAAAGTGACCAGATGTCCCGCTTTCAAACAATTTTTCCCACGTCCTGCGATGTTTTTTAAAAAAGTCCTGATTTTTTGAAAGAATGCACGACAAGCTAGGGAGAGGCAGGAGAATGGGAAGGGAATAGACCCCCTTGTGGCGGTCATGTGCTTAAGTTAATTTCATGATTGAGATGTAGGGGTGGTGTCTAGCCTGTTCATCTGGAGATAGCCATTGGGTAGCCAATGAGGCCTCTGTGGGCATGGCTTTCTCCTGATGTGCCTGGGAAATCTCACAATATTTCCCTCGTGAAGATGAGACTCTATCTCCCCAGTTGTTGGGAGTGAGTCTCAGAGACGATGAAACACGGACAAGATAAGATGGCAGCATCCAAGAAGCTAAAGGAGCCGAAGGAGAAGCCACATGGCTTTGCCCTGATGGAGCCAGATCTTTGAGGCTGGAGAGGGCACGTGGGGACCTCTGCCAGCGATGAGTTGCATCTGCCACCACAGGATGCTGTTGATGGACCCTGAGCCCTGGAAGCGAGGAGCCATGGGGAGACCCCTGCCAGTGCTGGGATTCTGCACCCACTGATCTGTGACTTTGTGAGTCGGAAGGAGACTTTATAGACTGGTATCGGGCATATGGGCTAATATTGGACTTAAGACTTTGAACTGGACTGGGTTGGGATGCTTTCTCAGTGTTCCATTTCTTTTATATATAAACCATTCCCTTATATCCATATGCGTGTCTATGAAATTTGTTCCTCTAGTCTACCCGGAGGAACACACCCCTCTACCACCCTACCACCCCACCCCCCGGTCAATGGTGTCTTGCTTTACCAATGTTAAAATATGGTCACTTTACCATAAAAAGTGACCAGATTTTAAGCAGGACACCATTGACCGGGGGGGGGTGGGGGGGTTTATTGATTAAAAATTTGGTCTATATGGAGCAACAAAAATTTTCATAGGACACAAAAATAGTATGGTAATATATTTAGTTTAATTTTTAAATGCCATGGGGGGCTGAGCCCCGGTGGCCTAAATGGTTGAGTGTGGGACTGCGGCCCGCGGGCTTGGTTCAAATCCAGCAGCGGTTATTAGGAGCAGCACTGGGTAGCTCCCACGACCAGCAGAGGGCAGTGATGCCCCCCCCCCCAAAAAAAAATGCCATGGGACGTGGGACAAATGTTTTAAAGCAGGACATCTGGTCACCTTACCGTAAGACCTCTTTAAAGTATTAAAAAGCAAAGATATTTCTTTGAGGATCAAGGTACACCTGAACCAAGCCATGGTATTTCCCAGTCACCTCATATACAGTGTGAAAGTTAGACACTGAATAAAGATGGACAAAGAAAAATGGATGCATTTGACCTTGAACTATGCTGTTGACAAAGCATATTGAAAGTACGATGGACTTCCAAAAGGACAGACTAATCTGCCTTAGAAGAAATATAGCCAGAGTGTTCCTCAGAGGAACAGATGATAAAACACTGTCTCATGTACTTTGGACAAGTGACCAGGGAGACCAGTCCCAGAAGGACATCAGACATCACGCTTGGTAAAGAGGTGGGGGGGCGGGGCTGAAAAAAGAGGAAGGACCTCGATGAGGGGAATTGATTGACACAGTGGCTTCAACAATGAGGTCAAACATAAGAGCAGTTGTGAGGCTGGCACAGGCCCGGACCGGGAGGTGTGTTGTTTTGTTGTACTTCGGGAGCTGGTACGGCGGGACCTGACAACAGTGGAGAAGCCTGGCTCGGCCAAAGTAACACAAAGCCCATCACAACATCGATGGAGCCACTCCCCAAGAGAGAATGTTTTATCTTTCTGGAAAATTCACTTGTGCTCTCTCCAGTTAATTTTACTTTCTTCCTGATTTCAATAAGCATTCATTTATTTGACCTTTTCTTAGACTTGGGATAAATGGAATAATATAGCATGCTTTTTATCTCTTGTGGCACGGCCACTCTTTGAAGGTTACCAGCAAATTGTTTTGTAGAGTGTTTCTCAACTTGACTTAGAATATGTCTGATGCTCTCTCATAGAGTCAGGCTGTGCATTTTTGTCAGGAATGCCACAGAAGTCATATTGTGCCCTTCTTAGTATATAATACTAGGAGACACAGGCATATATTTGAATTACTATTACTGGAGATTACTTTGTGAAGTCAAATCCCCTATAAAATGACCATTATTCCTCTTGTAATTAAAATGTGTTTTTCATTTAATTAAAAAAAAATAGTTACAGGACCATTTAGATTTTGATTTTCATCTTGAGTCAGTTTGGGGTTTGCAGGGCTGATGCCTCCTAGGGGCCATTCGATTTTTATATCATTGTGATTGATTATGCTGCAAAACGTGAACACACTGAGGCTGGTTTGAGATTCCACATCTTAACAAAGACCTTAATAAAGAAATGGCTAGGTCGGGGGTTTGTTTGGTTTGGGTTTTGTTGTTTCCTGACAGGGGTACAGTGCCCCCCTTTTCACGGCTTGGCGAAAGTGCTAAGCTCTCTTGTAGCTTTATACATTCTTCTACTCTCACTGCCAGCCTGCCAGTCAATGCTGACTGATAGGGCCCCCCTGGGGGTTTCCCAGGGGGAAACTGTAACTGTTTTCTGGAGTAGAAAGCCTGACCTTTCTTGGGAGGAGCTGCTGGTGGTGCCCACCGCGTGGATCGCAGCCCAATGTGTAACCACTCCACCACCAGAGCTCCACACATAGCAACCCGAAATGTGGCTTTTGAGACTAAATCTTCATGGAAGCAGGCAGCTACAACTTTCTCTCCCAGGAGGGCTGCGTCATTCGAACAGCTAGTTTGGCTGGGGTTTTTTTTCTGGTTTTTTTGGGGGGGCATCACTGCCCTCTGGTGGTGGGAGTGGGAGGCCCAGCCTTGCTGCTGGATTTGAACCTCCAACCCAGTAGGCCAAAGTCCTGCGCACAACCACTACGCCACCGGGGCTCAGCCCTTGGCTGGTTTTTAAGACCTATTAAACTACCTTCTGAAAGACTATATTTGGGAACTTGATGACCAAAACACAATAGAACCCATTCTCTGAATGACCTGGAGTCTGGTCATGTCAATAACCAGGAAGGAGCCCTGGTGGCCCGTGTTTGAGCCCTGGGCTGCTGAGAAGTGGGCACTTGAACCCGCCAGTTGTTCTGTGGGTGAAAGAGGTGGCAGTCTGCTCTGTAGGGAGGCTGTCTTTGGAGACCCTGTCGGGAAGCTCCGCTATGCTTTACAGAGTCACTGCTTGTCAGAACCTACTCGGTAGCAGTGGCTTTGGTTTGCAGATGGGCCATGGTCTGTCAGAGATCATATTATGCTGGGTGTTTTTTTTTCTAGCATGAACAGGGCTCTGTCATGATGTTTGAGCACCTGGTTGATTCTAATGGACTCAGAGAAGTCATGGAGCACTACGGACTCGTCCCTGAAGAGGACATTTGTTTCATCAAGGAACAGATCATAGGACCCCTTGAATTCTCAATGCAAGAGCCAACTGTAAGTTTCTGTACAGCTTCAGTTGACCTGAGATAGGCTTTTGACCGTGTCTGTTCATCACTCTTTCAAGCTATACACTTGCTTATTGTAGAGGCACTGAACAACAGACTTATTTCTACTGTTGTTGTTTTTAATAAGCTTTTATTGAGAACTCTTACAACAACCCATACATCAATTGGATCAAGCATATTAGTACGTATGTTGCCATCATCATTTTCAAAACCTTTTCTTTCTGCTTGAGCTCTTAATATCAGCTCCTCTTTTTACTCTCCCTTCACCCCCTTTCACCCTCTTGAACCCTTGATAATTATAAATTATTATTGTTTCCTGTTTCTACTGTTTAATGCAACAAAATGGCACCTTTTTTAACCACTTAGCTCCATTCTGTAAAAATTACCCCACTAAATTAAAAGTATATGTGTCTTTTTAAGTGAATGTGTGCAGTATTTTTGTGTGTGTGTGCAGAATCTTTACATTGAAAAGTTACAAAGAAACCTTGTTTAGAAATGTGAAACTATTTATCTTGTTATCTCTTAAGATCGACATGTAAAATATTTAAATTCATGAAGACAAAAAAGTTGGATGGCTTCAGAAAGAAATAGGTTTTATCTCTTTTGTCTTTCTCTTCTTTCTGTCTTATTTTAAATTTCTTTTCTTTTTTAACTAAAGAAGTTGGAAAAGAGTTTCCCTCTGAGATCTGGAATTCTGAGTGCTCTTTTTCAAATATATACCACTCTAATGTTAACATGTAAGGTAAGAGGGAATTTGCAGTCAATATTACATTACAAAGAAAGGGACCTTCAAAATTTCTTTGTACAATTCATATCATTTAGATGAGATATATAGCTAGCTACTTTTAAGATAGTCCTATTTGGCTTTTTTTTTTTTAATTTGGCATTTATGAACTCAAGTTAAATAAAGCACCTTCTTAACACTTCATAGCTAGATCTCTCATTTTTTAAAAGGAAATTGTTAAATGAAGAAAGTACAGAGCTTATTGATTACGGAAGTGTTACAGAGTCAGGATCCCTTTCAGGAACACCAGAAGGCTTGGTTCTAATAGGCCTCATGTCTCTCATCAACCATCTGTTTATACTTTTTGTAGTAATGCGATCCTTCTGGCTGGCTCACAGAGAGCTCTGGTTCCTCCCCTAAAGCTTTCCACGGGTTTCCTTGTCTTCCAGTGGACCTACAAAGGGCGTCCTAAAGAGAAAAGCTTCCTCTATGAGATCGTGGCCAATAAACGCAATGGCATTGATGTGGACAAGTGGGACTATTTTGCCAGGTGTGCACGGAACCCTTTATAAAAGTTTGTTGGAATCCTTGTACTCATTCAGAGTTCATATCGAAGGCACGGTTTTCTTGTTGAAAAAAAAAAATCCCTCTCTTATAGGGACTGCCATCATCTCGGAATCCAAAATAATTTTGATTATAAGCGCTTTATCAAGTTTGCCCGTGTCTGCGAGGTAGACAATAAGAAGCACATTTGTACGAGAGAAAAGGTAAGTGCTGTGGGGGGGGCCTGTAAAGAAGGTGCAGTTCCTGGTCTGCGGCGATCTAGAAATAACGATCCAACAGTCTGCAAGCATCAGTACCGGGTCAATAGTCCTTTTACTTCATACCTAGCATTTGCCGGTTTCGTTGCATGTGTCTCTTGCTCTGTTAAGTAATAAAAGTAAAATGGTGATTTATTGAATGCTGTGCTCAGCAGTATTTGATTGCTTCTCCCTGATTGACTCCATTCTCATATCCGAATGAGATGGGGGACTATGAGTACTCCACTTACCCAGTGAGCATCTGGAGGCCCAGGGAACGCCTGCAGCCAACAGGTGCCAGAACTGAAGCTCCAGAGCCTCGTCCTTAGCTACTGCATGAGTGTTTCAGGACACCTGGCCTCCTGCGCTCGACAGGTCACAGCTAGATTACAGAGGTGTAACTCGAGAGTAATCTAGTAGTGTTCTATTAAATGCCTCTGTGTTGTGTGGAGAATGAAGAATACAAGAATAATGATATCTATTGCCTAGCGTTATTAAGAGGCTTAGCCCCCAAATCAAACCCACTGGCACAGCAACCTTGTATAGGATTTCGGAGGCTTTGTTGATCCTCGTGGGAGCTGACAGCCTCGTCTGTCTCCCATGGAGCCTCAGGTAGGTGTGAACTGCCAACCTTCAGGTTAGCAGCCCACAGCGTACCCCGCAGGGCCACCAGGACTCCTTTGGGGGTCAATAGGGGAATTATGAGAGCAGAAGTAATCACAGAGTTGGAGCACTCTGTAGATTGTTAGTTTACTATTTGTCAGACTGCAAGTTGCATCCCCATCGATGACTTTACTAAGCTGCCTGTCTGGTTTTCAGTGATTTGCAGTAGACTCCGGTACACCAAGGTGCATAGCCTTGTCTGCCACCATGCCTTTTCCTTATCTTACAGGCTGGCCCTCTCACAAGATGAACGTGCTCTGATAGTGCATGACTAGTTTTTACGTGTTTCCCTACAGGAAGTTGGGAACCTGTATGACATGTTTCACACACGCAACTGCTTGCACCGCAGAGCTTACCAGCACAAAGTCGGCAACATCATCGACACCATGTAAGAAAGGCGATGTCACACCCCTGTAAAGCAAGCTTGATCCTTTGCTCGAGTCTCGTGGTTGGGCCGGTGGGGACTTCTGGATAAATCTGGGTGAATTGTAAAGGACTAAATCTAAAATGGTGTCCTTAGCCATTGAAACAAAAACTGGTACACGGTGAACTAAATTCCGTGGTAGGGACCAAACCCAAACCAAACTCACTGCCACTGGGTTAATTCTGACTCTTAATGACCCTAGATAGAGTCTCAGTAAATCTGTACAGGAGCAGAAAAACCACCTGTTGCTCCCTCCGGGCAGCTGGTGGATTTGAACTGCCAGCTTTGGCCACCAGAGCTCCTTTTGGTGTAGGAAGGAAAGAGGAAATGGGTGGTGGAAGTGGGCTAAAGAAAGGAAACCTGGAGGGCTGAGCCCCAGTGGCGTGATTGAGTGCAGGACTGTGGCCCGCGGGCTTGATGGTTCAAATTCAGCAGCAGCTCTCAGGAGCAGCACTGGGTAGCGCCCACGACCACCAGAGGTAGTGATGCCCCACCCTCCCCCCCAAAAAAGAAAAGAAACCTGACTTTGACTACACATGAAGAAGCAGTGCTGGAAAAGATTCAAACTTCTACACAGGCCGTAGTTTGTATACCAGGTATTAGTCACCAAGGAAACGGGACATGGGAACTCGGCAAAAGTTGGATGTGCCAATTCCATGTCCATGAAATACCTTTGGATGGGTTTGTTTTCCCATTATATTGATGCAATTTCTCATCCTTTATTTATCTCCTTTTTTTCTTTTGCCATGAGCAGACTAATTGGAATATGTTGATCTCTTCATAGGATTGAGACTTGCATTAAAAAAAAAAAAAAACCCGATTTGGAAAAACCTAGGTTCAAAGCCTGACACCGCTTCTTCCTAATCGGATTAAGTGAAAACTGTTTGGTTTTCGCACCTGCAACACGGGGTCTGGTCCGACGTACAATGTTCGGGGAAACCTGTTAAAGAACCCTGCACGGGTGGTCGCTCCAAGACCATGCCCTTAGTGTGGACGAGGAGCTGTGGCCTTCAGAATGTCCCCGTTCCTTCAACACTGTACGGGCCGAGGGTGGACGCGGAAAGCAGCCCTGGTGCTGCCGCGGGCGAAGTGTCAAGCTGCTCCCCACCCCCTGCTGCTCCGTGGGAGAAGGCAAGGCCGTCTGCTTCCCTAAGGATCTCGGTCCAGGGACCCTGACATAGGGTCTGTGTAAACTGGAATGAACGCAGTGGCCGGGGGCTTCTTCTTCTTTTTTGCGGGGAGGCAGTTTAATGTCAAAAGAAAGGAGACCGCATGGTGCCGGGGGTCCAGTATGGGGTTGCTAACTGCAAGGTTGGCACGTGACAGCACATCGGCCAGCTGATCCGCGGAAGAGAGCAGTCTCCCTCCTCAGAGGTGCAGGCTCGGCGAGAGCAGGAGGTGCCCATGGGATCGCGGGTCGGGCATCCGAGACCCAGAACAAAAAGTCGTATCCGTGAGAACGAGGGGGAGGGTGGCGGGGAGACCCAAAGTCTGTCAACAGACAATTGGACGTCCCCTGGGGGGACGGACAACAGAAAAGTAGGTGAAGGTAGACATCGGTCAGTGTAAGACATGATAAAATAATAATAATTTATGATTATCCAGGGTTCATGAGGAGGGAGGGTTGGGGGAGGATGAGGGAAAAAAAATAAACTGATACCAAGGACTCACGTAGAAAGGAAATGTTTTGAAAATGGTGTTGGCAACACATGTACAAATGTGCCTGACACCATGGATGGGCATATGGATGGTAATAAGAGAATTGTACGAGCCCCCGATAAAAGCATTTAAAAAGACGTGGATGCAGGTTCAGAAGTCCGAAAGCAGTTTTACTCGGCTCCATGTGGTTTCCAGGGGTTGGCATCGGCCCGACCACAGTGGGCTCAGAGCCAAAAGAATCCCTTCACTCTAAGCCACACTGAAGAAAGTATTCGCCGTTTCCCAGAAGCAGGAGCTCTAACACAATGGTTCTCTTCTTTAGGATTACAGATGCTTTTCTCAAAGCAGACCCCTACATAGAGATTACGGGCGCGAAAGAGAAAAGATACCATATTTCTACTGCGATCGATGATATGGAAGCCTTCACGAAGCTAACAGGTAAGCATGGAAGGTGGTGCAGTGTCCCTCCCGCTCAGGTAAGGTCGAAGCTGCCCCTGGCTTACAGATGAATTCTTTCCCCCTGTCTTCCAGTCTCCCGAGTGGTTTTTATACTTTTGTATTTGGGTTAAAGTGTAGAAAGCGAATGTGATTTCCTCTCAGTAGGTCGTACATCAGGTTGTTCTGTAACACTGGTGGCGTTTTCTGCACCGCGAAACACGCTAGCTCTCCCCATATCTACCTTGCGGGCCCTCTTCCATTCATCTCTCTGATTCTTTTTTTTTTTTAATTGTTAATTGAGTGAAGCATGACAGAGCCAATCAGTTTTCCTTTCAAAGATCCTTGCTTGGTTCCATGTCATTGGTCGCAGTCCCTCAGCACAAGGTCACTCACCTCTCTTCTCCCCTGATTGTACACCCCTCCTTTCCTATCACTCCTGCCCTGTGAATTTGGTTCTTGGGGCAAATGATGCCCTGTGGACCACAAATGGTTGGGTATTCAAATTGTGTGTGTGTGTGTGTGTGCATCACTGCCCTGGTGGGAGTAGGAGGCCTAGTCTTGCTCCTAGAGGACTGCTGCTGGATTTGAACTGCCAACCCAGTGGGCCGCACGCAGTCCCGCGCACAACCACTATGCCACCCAATCAATCCATGATTGGGTATTCTAAGGAGTGTTTCCACTCCTAGATACTTCTAGATCAAGGTTAAGGTTAACCTTGTATCGATGAGGTGACCTCGACAAAGTAATTTAACCTTTTTGAACCTTAGGTTTTAATCTCATAAACTGGGGGGAATCCTGCCTGCCACGTAGTTTGCCTGGGGATTCTGCCATGTGGCACGTTCTTGTATGTGACTGAGTCGATGAACACTCGAAGCTACTTGCATGTCACCAAGTGGGACTGCCGGTAGACTTTTGTAATCTTTTTTTGTTTTGTTTTGTTTTTTGGGGGGCATCACTGCTCTCCGGTGGTGGGGGTAGGAGGCCCAGCCCCACTGCTGGAATTGAACCTCCCTCCCAGTGGGCCGCAGTCCCGCGCACAACCACTATGCCACCGAGGCTCAGCCCGAGTTTTGTAATCTTTATGTAATCTTATGTAACCTTCTGTAATTTTTATGGGAACAGATCGCCGGTTCTCTTTGTCAGTGGATTGTTATTTGCTTAGCATCTGAGTACTTGAACCACTGTGGCACCAGGATTCTTACTGACCGAGTCAATCTAGCAAATCTAATACTGTTCTAATACCAGGATCTGCTCACTCGTTTAACAGTGTTGTCATCATCAAGCAGCAGGCAAAATATAGAAATGTGTGTCCTCACTGCAGCAGGGGAAAAAAAAAAA
>PVJH01049219.1:0-10422 GCA_004026705.1 Nesogale talazaci
GGCTGATCGGTTCCCACTGCCCATTCTGAAGCTCCGGAGCCAACAGGCCTCGGCATGGGAGAGGGCCCCGCAGACGTCAGCCATGGAATTCTCCCAGTAGGACTTGTGCTCTGCCCCCAAGTCCAGGTCAAATATCAGTGGGGTCAAATATGAAAAGTAAAGGAGTCACACGGTGCTGGCAGGAAAAAAGAAGAAGGCACGTTCTCTGGGAAGCCTACCCTGTGTGAATGAACTAAGCAGGATGTGAGAGACAGGGGGACACCCGCACTAACACCAACACCACCACCACCCCCGGCAGTCCCCAGTGCAGGAGAGGGAAGGTGCGCACAAACTGAAGGTGCATCGGTGCCCAGCAGTGACCCGCCACCTGAAACCCCACAGCTGGCTGAACCGGGGCACCCAGGAAAGACCTGGCCCAAAGCCATGTGAACGCTCACCCTAAACCTCCACACCTGCTCCCCAACCCCACAGTGGCCTACTGGGCCACACCGGGGCCCCGGGAACCCCTCCATAGGGACTGGACAGCGAGGTGGAAGTCTACCAGCTCCCATTTGAAGGAACCGAGCTCCTCACGTGTGGTCACTCCTGAACCCGTATGAAACAGGAACGGGAGTGTGGACTAAATAGATGCATTTTACCCCCACTCCATCACTTCTCGGCCTTGTAGCTGAGACCCAGTGTTGGCCCTCAGTGTAACTGAGTTGCAGGGCTGGAGAGGAGTATCGACGACGGTGCTGGGACTGCAAAAGGACAAACAGATCTGTCGGGGGATAAGTGCAGCCAGAATCCTCCCTAGGGGCCTGAGCGGCGAGACTCTGTTAGGCAAGCCCAGTCCTGGGAGAAGGACATCATGTTAGGTAAAGGGGGGTGGGGAGTGGACAGCGAGAGAGGAAGGCCCACGAGGAGATGGACGGATACTGGCTGCTGCAACCAGGGCCTCCATCGGCACCAGGGTGAGGAGGGTGCCGGCCTGGGCAGCGTTGGGCTCTGCTGTGCACAGGGTGGCGGTGAGTTGGGAAGGTGCGACAGGAACCACCCGCAGCAGCAGCAACACAGAGAGAGTTGGGCAGGCGGGGCAGATGGGTAAAATGTTTAGCTGCTAACAGAGAGGTCAGACGTTCGAATCAACCCAGAGGCAAGGTGGAAGAAAGGCCTGGCTATCTGCTGGCTCCACTGGGGTCCTCTGGGGCGTGCCCTGAGTCCTGCTACACCAGACTGCGCCTGGCTATGTGCTGGGGATGTCTCATAGCACTGGAAGCCATCTTGTTCTTTCCTGCAAGTCCATGCAACCCGAAACCTGTCATGAGGATGAGGCCTGTGTCCCCGGAAGCCACATGGTCAACCATGGCTTAAAACGGCCAACAGCTTCACTGATGATTCATCTCCCAACAGACGTTGTCAATTGGTGCTTCTGAGTATATTCATGATGGAACAAGGAGAAGCTGTCTGTTGGGAGGCTCAGAGTCATTTCTCACCAGCTCAGAGCTTCCATTGAGCCTGGCCTAGCCATGGTTTAGAAGGAAAGCCAGCAAGCTTTCATAGTAACTGGATCATGCGGGAGGGGAGGAGGCTTGGGGTGAGGGAGTTGCTGGCGGGGCAGACAGCCATGTTCCACTTGGAAGCAAGCAAAAGGCTGGCTGTGTGACCTGGGGCCAGTTGCTGGCCTCGCTGGGCCCCTGCATCCGGCCATGAGGCTGCTTCTTGCTGTCAGTCCCTAGGGGAACAGAGAGCCTGAAAACCAGCCTCACATCTGGGCCAGTGTTCCTGCCAACGGGCCCTCCCTGACCCGCTTGGAGCCCCTCCTGACGCTGGGTGGGTTCCCCGAGGGGGACTGGACGGATGGTCCCTGTCTCAGGGACAGCTCACAAAGGAGACAAACAACCTGAGGGGATTATCCGGAAAACGTGACTCAGCCGTGCAGGCTTGAGGGGCGCTGCACGGGCTCCCGCCCCCGCTCCCTGGCCCTGACCAGCATCCTGCTGGCCTGTGGCTGCATGAGCTGGTCACCCTCCAGCTGGCCACAGCAGCCAGCCACGCCACAGAGTGGACAGCGTCCATCCTGAGCTGTCCTTGCCATCTGGGCCATTGTGGCAGGCACCATGCTGTGTCCCATCAGCTCCGGGAGGGTTTCCCTGACCCCTACCTGGCTGAGCGTCCATGTCCACGGCTAGCAACTAGTCTCTGCCAAGTGGGCAAGGTCAAGCCGGCCAAGCTCTTGCTGACTGTGTGGAACCCCTGTGAGAAATGGGGGTGGCAGGCTGAGATAATGGGAAGGAAGCCCCCCCAAGTCTCACAGGGCTGTCACATCCTGTTTTCTGCCGGTCCCACCTGGGGGCGTTGCAGGGCTCTGTGCGGGCAGGGCTGGTTTTCCGTGAACGGGGCAGGCCGGCACGGTACTGGGCATCGTGTCCCTCCCTCTGAGCACCGCATGTCGCCCTCCTTATCATGGTGACACTGGCAACCCTCCCCCCCCCACCCCCCACCCCGACCTGTCGGTGGGACACAGCTGCACTGAGAGAGCTGGGGGGCCAGGTGGGGGATGGATTTTTTCAGGTTGGCTCTGGGACTCGTTCCATCATGGGCGGAATGCACCATGGCACCCCAACATTCTCAGTGGGGAGGGGGGTCTGTTTCCATCACCAATAGTACCTCCCTCTTCTGCCTACAGACCCTCGCCCCCCCAAAAAAAATATCTCAGGGCCCTCGCCCCCGGAAGCCTCACGAATTCTCAACACTTGCTAAGCTGGAGTCTAAAAGGTTAATGCTCCCACTTTTTTAAGTCGGTGCTGGAAAAAACGGGGCCCAGGCCCCCCTCTCCCCAAACAGGGCCGGGAAAGGCAAACAGGCTACACACAGAGCGGCCCACAGAGCTGGACACAGAGCCTGTGTGCGGGCGGCTGCAGCTGGGCCTCGGCGCGGCCCGTGAGGTCGGCCGCGCCCCTGGCATGGGGACCGGCCAGGGCAAACACCCCGTCTCAACAGAGCCGTGTGTGACGGCATTGAGCTCTGAAAGGGCGCATTCACAGACTCTCCACGGAGGCTCGGGGAAGGACAGACGGACAGAGAGTCAACAGGAAGCACACGTTTTCCCTCTGCCGGCGGCGCACGCCAGGAGGATCTCAGATGGACGGAGTCAAACTCGCCGGGCACAGGCGGGGCGGCAGGCCCGACGGATCCCAAACTCATCGGGCCAAACAGTAATCCGCAGCTCTCGGTGGACCCTGACTCACAGGGGCCCTGCAGGATGGGGAGAAGCCCCCCTCTGTCTGCGCCCTCCCCCCTCCCCCCGCACCAGCAGCTCCAAGGCTGTCCAAGTCTGCAGAAGCACACCGACATTCCCCTCTCCCGTGGAGCAGCTGGTGGGTCCGAACCGCCGGTCTGGAGGTTAGCAACCAAGTGTTTAACAACTGCACTGCCAGGGCCGAGCCTGGACTGCTATCAACAAGTGCACACGTGTGTGTGTGTGTGTGTGTGTGTGTGTGTGCGTGCCTGCCCGTAAAACCTGACATCTAAAATAACCACAGAAGATTGTCTGCATCAGCAGTTCTCAACCTTCCTCACGCCGCCACCCTTTCATACGGTTCTCCTTATGGTGTGGTGAACCTGCGACCCCACCATCAAATTATTTTCCTTACTACTTCATAATTAATTTTGCTACTGTTATGAACTGGGCGACCCCTGTGAAAGGGTCACTCGACCCCCAAAGGGGTCGCGACCCACAGGCGGAGAACCGCTGGTCTACATCAAGGAATGAAGAGGCTCCAAAACCTCTCAGGAAAACTCCTGTTGAAGCCTGTCTCGTATCCCTCAGGCAGGCGTCATGCCATCGCTGTTGTGAGAAGCTCCTGAAGATACAGAAACAGGCCCCCGTTGGACTGCTGAAAAAGATGGGCCCTAGGCCACAGCCAGGAAGCTCATCAAACCTCAGGTCTGGCCTCTATTGTTCAGCCACATCCGACTCACCAGCCTGGAATTTCTCTGCTTTCCCCGCCCTCCCACCCCCAGCAACCACCAAGGTCTGGTTTCTCTCAGGTGTGAAAACCTTTCCTTGGATTGAATATTTTTTTTAACTGTAGCAGCGGTATCTACCATACAACACCTGTCCCGCTGTGATGGACTAACGTCCTCCAGGTTCCTCCAGATCACGAGGTGTCTCAGGTTCACTGTTCTTGGAAGGCGTGTTGTGTCCCGTGCGTGTGGGCGCCCAGCTTTTTTGAGCTGCTCCTGTCTTTTCGCTCTTGTGCACACGGGTGGGCCATGCGTGTTCCCGGATCTTGTGGCGGCTCTCCTTTCTTTAGGACACACACCAAGGACAGAGGCTGCTGGGCCACAGGCCGTTTCTACTCCCAGTTGTTCGAAGAAAGGCCACCCACCGCTTTCCAGAGGGGCTTTCTACCATTTTACAGCCTGCCGCAGTGTGTGTATGTCTGTAGGGGGAAGGGGGGTGGGGGAGGGCCCAGAGAGGTTCCAGTCTCTCCACACCCTCTCCAGCATGCTTCTTGGGTTTGGTGTTTGTATAAAAAACTTTTCGATCACTGCTGGGGTGAGATGGTATCCCCTCATTGTTTGGATTCAACCTCTTAACTCTACAAGGCGAAGCTTCTGAAAAGGAGCCCTGGTGGTGCTCTGGGCTAGGCACCAGGCTACAAGCCAGAAGGCCGTGGTTTAATCCCACCTGTTGCTCCCAGAGGGATGGAGGAGGCCGCCTGACCCTGTACAGACTTACAGAACCGACTTGATAGCAGTGGGCTTAGCTTTTGGGGTTTCACGGTGATAAAAAGGGGATGTGTTCACAGTCCGCCCCATCCTGGCTTGAACAGATGTCTGCCACCGAGAGCCCATCTGGAAGGGACGGAAGGGAAGACAGCAAGAACAAAGCAGCGGCCCCAACTGTGCTCAGCCACAGAGCTGACGATGAGGGGGGCGCGAGTACAGGCAGCTGTGGCTTCGATGCTATGTCCTAGGAGGAAAATCCACACGCTCTTCCGTCGGGGGGCGTGCTGCTGGTTGGGAAAACGGGCCCTGCTTCCTGCTTTGAGCGGCCTCCAAGGAGGGAAGCACAACACGGGGGGCTGACGACAGACAGCGCGACCTGCCGAGAAGACAGCCTCCGTCCCCTCTGATGAAAAAGAACGGTCTCCTCCCGGCCGGAGGAGGCTCGCCAGACACTATGTATGTTCTTGGACACTGGCATCCACCGTCAGAAAGTCCCGCTTTGACCCCCTCCCTCTTGCACGGTGAGGGCAGACAAGGACCTGCAACAGAGGGTGCTGGACCGCTGTCCGTGCAGGAAAGCCAGTGCGTGTGGTGTGTGTGGGCGGGGGGTGGGGGGGGGGAAGCGGGGAGCTGCACGCCCCGGGCCCCACACCCTGGAAAGTCACCGACTCCTCAGCAGGGCAGGCCCTAACACTGGCTGGCTCAAGAGCATCCTTGTCCACAAACCAGAACCCCTCGTCCAGTACCTTGTCATCCTGAGCACAGGGGATGCCAGCTCCTCCCCGGACCCGAGACACTAAACTCCCTCACTGGCCCTGGGCCGGGTAGGATGAACCACCCCGGGGACTTCTGAGATTACTCTGTAAGGGAGTAAAAAGCCCCCTCTTTCTCCCTTGGTTTCGAACTGCTCACCTGGCAGTGAGCAGCCCGACACAGAACCACTAGGCCACCAGGGCTCCTGAAACAGCAGATAACTACGTGAACCAGTGGCCTTGGCCCCACCCACCGTCCCCCACCCCCAGTGAGAAGGGGATCGCCAATTGCTTGGCCCACTGGGGCTCCCTCCCAGCACGCTGGAGTCTGATAAACCCGCCCACTTTCTGCAGAGGCCGGACAAGCTCTGGAGAGTCTCGCTCCCAACCCTCAAGTAGGACGAACTCTGGGGTGTCCTCTGCTCCCATGTCCACACCCGGTGCTGCCCACCTAGGAGCCCGGGTGGCCTGTGACTGGGCCACGTCCCAGAGAGGGGGTGCTGGCAGCTGTAAGCAAGCTCCCGGGTCAGTCAGCCACGAGGCAGAGGGTCCTGGACCAGGCTGCCCTGAGGGTAGGGAAGTCCGAGAGGGCCCTGCTGGCCTAGCTGCTGCCAGGGATGTCGAAAACTCATGCCTGGGGGAGACCATCATGCCTCCGACGACCCTGCAGCCTCTGCCGACTCCTCACAGCCTGGTGAGAGCAAGCAGAGGGCCCGCTTGGCCACGACCAGGGAGACAGGGAGAGGGTGGATGCTACGTCTGTGGTTCTTGTCAGGTACGGGGTCGGAGAAAAATAACACCGACTCCGACCTGAGGCATGTGTGCCTCAGCCTGCACCTTCCCCCGCTCCCTTTCATCACCCCCTCTGAGGACCCCTGAGAAGGGGCATGGGGGCTGGGCTTCCTAGCCGCCCCTAGAATGGCAATCCGGCCCTCCCTCCCCCAAGTTCCCAGAACTTGCCCTTGTGCCTCCCACCCTCCCTCCGCTTGCTCCTTCTGGGAAGTCGGGCAGGGGCCGTCTTCACACCTGGCCCCGCAGACCACAGGCCCTCTGTTCTGCCCGGCCTGGGCCTGCGTCAGCTGCTTTTTCCAGGGAGTTTGGCCAAGTCCAAGTGGGTTTAAAAAAAATTTTTTTTTTAATTTTTGAAAGCAGCATTTGTAGCACCATCAAGGGAGGCGGGGGAGGGACACACATGTCCCGCAACGGAAGAAGTAGACATGTGGGCCTGGGAGACACTTCTGTCCGCACCTGAAGCGCAGGCTGTTCGCATCGGCTGGCGCTGCTCCTGGAACGTTCCTCCCTCTGTCCGTTGCCACCCCCAGCGGGCTCTGCACTGGGCCAGCATCCCCGGAGCCTCGCAGGTCTCCCATCCACAGCTGCCACGGGTCCGCCTGGCCCCCGCTCTGACGCATGGACAAGTAGGTCCTGTCCTGGGCCCGGACACCCCTTCTTCACCTGGGCCTCCCACTGAAGCACGAGACCAAACCACACTCACGGCCACCCGGTTGACCCTGACTGAGAGTGACCCTACAGGCTGTGCGGGTTCCCGAGAGACTTGCTCGTGAAAGGAATAGAAAGCCCTGTCTTTCTCCCGAGTAGCGGCTGGTGGTTTTGAACTGCTGGCCTTGCATGATAAGTATCACAGGACCTCCTTACACAAGGGTCCACTGTCCCTGCTGACTGCCTCCGTGTCACGTGTCTCACTCTTACCCTGACCTGCCAGCCCCCAGTTCGGCTAACGCATTTCAAGAATTCGCCTGGTGTCAGCAACTGTGCTAAATCCTGGAAATAACGCGCGCGGTGACGTCTTAGGTCAGTGCCCCAGCACGCCTCGCCTGCAGCCACAGGGCGCAGTTGAAACTGGCCTGTGGATTCATCACCTCCTCGATGCGCCCCGTGCCAAGCTGGGACTGGGCACGGGGACTCCAATCCCAGGACTGGGGCCTCGCTGGATTGTGTGGGGTGGGGGAGCTCATCTGTAAGCCTGTGGGCTTTGGCCAAGACTACCAAACAGAGAGAAATCTCAGCATCTCACAAGGTCCTCTTGGCTCTTCAAATGTGTGCTGGGAAGATACAAAAATCCCTTAGTTGAGCTTTTTCGGCTGGACCCACCCCCCACCTGCGGTGTGGCCGGCCGTGGTGGTGCTGCTGGCATGCTGGCAAGATCACCCACTTTGGGTGGGTCTCGGCAGCACTTCCAGGCTGAGGCAGACTCGGAAGAAAGGTCTGGTGCAGGACACCCCAAACCTTACCGCCTACAAGAGAACGCTGCCCCACTCGCTGGCTGTGGACAGCGGGGCCGGGTGTTGGAGGGGCACGTGGTGCCTGGCGATGAAGGGGGACACGGGGGGAGTTGGACCCAAACACGACAATAATGGAGGGCAGGTCACCACGAGGCAGCGTCCACCCGATGGCCGCCAGCTAGCCGCCCCGAGTCTGCACATGTGAGTAGGAGAAAGCACCACGGCCGAGCTGAAACTGCCCCCCACCACTGCGTCGGCGCTGACTCGAGCAACGTGACAGGACGGGGTGCAACGGCCCCTGCGGGTTTCTCAGACGGTGACTCTTCACAGGAGCAGACAGCCGCCGCGCTCTCCTGCACGCCAGCTGGAGGAGTCGAACGGCTGACCTGGTGGCTAGCAGCCCACCTGGCCAGAAAAGAGGCTGTGGTAACAGACAGCACGTCACTGTTGCTTTGGGGTTGCGGCTGGGCAGGACTGGCTGGAATGGAAGGATGAGGAAACTTCGGAGAGTGGGAATGGGTGTTTCCCTCCTTGGAGGGGGCAGGGGGCGGGGGGTGGGAGGAACAGGGATGTGCTTTACTGTCCCTACGCCCACCCAATGCACGGGTTTCTCTTTCCGTCTTTATTTTGCTGTTGCTGATGGGCACATGAGCACACGGGGACCTGCTGAGAGGCACAACCTTCCCCACCCGCGGGTTCCTCCTCGTGTGAGCGGCTGCTGTCGAAGGACGGAGTCCTGGTGGTGCAGTGGGTTCCAAGTCTGCCTGCTCACCCCAAGGTTAACAGTTTGAGACCACCATCCACCCCATGGGAGAACAAGTCTCCCGTCAAGCGTCAGACTCTCAGCAGCCGACGGGACAGTTCCACCTGCCTTATCTGTGAGCCAAAAGGACTCAGTGGCGGTGAGCTTGCTGTGGCTGGACTTTGACAGCATGTGGGGTACGCTTGGACCCTAGCCAGTAGGTAAGCAATTGACACCCACCGGCTGACTCTGCAAGAGAAAAGAAAGCCTGTCTGCAAAGGTCTAGGGGCCTCGAGACCTCAGACAGTCACCATGATTCAGAATGCCCTCGAGGATGACCAGGAGGGTGTTGTCAATCTGATCCCAGGTAAGACAGCTCTTAAGTGAGCACAATGCTTAAAAGCCAGACATTCTTCACTAGTTAAGCTAAAAGATTAAAGACGACTCCAGGAGGATTTCTCTAGTTTAAAGTCGGAAGGTTCGCTCTCAAGAGAATGGCTGCACGAGTTCATCTAGGCCCCACAACTCCAGAGATTCTGGAATCCATGAGGATTTGATTCAGCCACACAGGGCCCCCCTCTTGGTCCATATTCTGTAATGGCAGCAGGGCACCATCTCGTCCTTCTGGTCTCCGGGGAAGGCTGCAGTCAGTCAGCTGCTCATGAAGACAATTAGCCACACATCCCACATATCCTCCTGCCATTCCCCACTCTCCCTTTGTGCTGGTGCTCCCGGGGAGCAGGGATGAGCTGCTGTAGCTTGGTGGGCTGCACGCACGCTTTTAAGGTCTCAGGTACCATGCACCAGGCAGGGGGTGCAGGACAGAAGCAATAAAGCACGTCACCTGGCTAATGAAGTGGGCAAGAATGACCTCATGAAAAGGGGAGCATTTTCACTGCCTCTGACCCTCAAGGAGCCCTGGTGGCACAGTGGTTAAGCACTCAGTTGTTACCTCAAAGGCTGGCAACTCAAGCCCACCAGCTGCTCTGTGGGAAAAAGGAGGGCATCTGCTTCCAGAAAGTCTTGCAGCCTCACAGATCCAAGAGGGCTGTTCTGTTCCATCCTGTGGGGTCACTGTAAGTCAGAATCGACCAAGCAGCAGGCGCGGGGGTTGGCTGGGTTGAAACCAAATCTCACTAAGTCCATTAAAAAAAATAATAATACAAAAACAAATCAAAGCTAAAAGGGGGAAAAGAGAAAGCTAGCAACCCTGAACTCAATCCTGAGCGGCCCTCCAAGACAGGGTAGGACTGGCCCTGGGGGTTTCCCAGGCAGCACCTCTTGAAAAACCTCACCTTTCTCTTGGGGAACGACTGGCAGATTTGAACCGGGGATCTTCCGGTTAGCTGCCTGACATGTAATCCACTTTGCCGCCCAAACCTGAACCAAACTCGCTGCCACTGAGCTGCTGCTGGCTCACAGTAAGCCTAGAGGACAAGCTGAAAACGCCTGCTCCTGCATGCTTCTAAACGGTAACTCTTTACGGGGCAGAAAGCCTCATCTTTCTCCCAAGGAGCGGCAGCGGTTGGCTTCAAATCGCTGACCTGAAGGGTCACAGTGCCACACGTTACCACAATGCCATCAGGGCTGCTTAAGACAAAGTGCTCATCTGCATGGGGGGCCGCGGGGCCCTCAACTCCAATGCCCTGCTCCCGGCTGCCAGGGGGACGATGAACCAACAGGAGCAGCCAGTCCTGTTCCAACCTTCAAGGAGATGACTGTGTGGTCCCCAGGGCTGTCCCCATCAGGAAGGAAACCACAGGAGTCACAGAAAGAGAGCAGGCCAGTCAGGTGGGGCCACAGCGAGGTGCCACAAGGTGCTCCTGGAGACAGCCCTCGACTGGTGGAGCAGGGACTGCACAGCCCTCTGCAGGGTCAAGAGAGCAACGGTCAAAAAGGCCACAGCTAAGCAAACAAGGGTCCTGACTCTCAACAGAGACCAGCTGTCAAAGTCCAGAGAGAAGCCGCC
>PVJH01049220.1:0-10429 GCA_004026705.1 Nesogale talazaci
GAAAAACGGACCTTGCACAGTACAAAATTTGCCTGCAGGGGAGCTCTCCCCACTCACCTGCAGCAGGTTACAATCAGGGCGATGCCCAGGATGAGAAGAAGCCCCCCTCCAGCGGCCGCGATCACCACTGTGATGAGCTGATACGCTGAAGAGGATGACAGAAGTCAAACGAGAAAGATGTGCCGTGGTGCCAAGCAATGTGGTGACGCACGTGTCCAGAAGAACGGTGCCCCCGTCCAATCCCAGAGCACGCGCACACCCTGCAACCTCACTGCTGAGCTTGTTGTCCACTTCCTGGGCCCCAGCAAGGGCTCCTGAACAGCGTCCAGGCGGATGCACCTTGCTGAGTGTGACCGCCGAGTTGGTGTTGATGCACAGCAACTCCGTGGACAGGACAGAACTGGCCCTTGAGGGTGCTCCAGGCTGTAAACTTCATGGAAGCAGATCTCCATGTCTCTCTATCTCTCTCTGTCACACACACACACACACACACAGAGCCTCTCAGCACTTCAAACAACCAGCCTATTACTCAGCATCCGAGTGCTTCACTGCACAGCCACCGAGGCTCCTTAGGCTCCTTAGCACACGGAGCCGTGTCTGCGCTGCGGCAATCGAGAGAGAAGGCCGCCTGCTTCCACAATGAGGACGGCCTCAGAAACCTTATGGGTCGGAGTGGACTGGCCCACAGGGTCAGTTGGCGGTAACAGCTCCAGAGGAGAGCATCTACACGTGCCCGGCCTGCCATGGGGAAGCCCGACAGGCTTGTGCTTGTAGCCTTCACTAAGCGAACCCTCAGGCTCTCCCGTTTCCTGTGTTCTGCATTCAGCCACGGAGCCCTCGTGGAGCAGGCGCTACGCCTTGGGCTGTGGGCTGCGAGGTCCACGGTTCGAAACCAGCAGCCTCTCGTAGGCGGAAGACAAGGCTCTCTACTCCCGGAAACAGTTACAGTCTGGGAAAGTCCCGGGGTCAGTTCTACTCTGTCCTATAGCGTCATTCTGAGTTGGGTTTTCAGTATGCTCAGCCACATTCACCTACCACCACCCCCCGCCCCCGTCCATGTTTGACCTTCATGTGCTTTCCCTACTTGGGTCCTCCGTCTGCCCACACCTCACACTTTAGCTACCGTATTAACGTTCGGCGACCATCAGCACACACCCTCGTCACTGCTGACAAGTCGATTCCAGTTCTTTGTAAGAGAACTGAGAGGGCACAGTAGAATGGCAAACCTTACGGATGCCAGCTGCCTCATGGTTCTCCACTGGAGCATCTACTGGGCTTGAACTACCAACCAGGGCCCACGGTTGCTTAGGAATGTGTCTATCTCCCCTCAGCCCCTAGAGTGCTGATCCAGTCCTGACTTTGTCACAACCCCCACCCCCCACCCCGCACACCACCTAGAAGCGGGGAGAATGCAGGGGCACAAGGGGAGACCACAGGGACCAAGCCCGGCCCAGGGAGGCTGGAATGTTTGGTAAACTTACGGTTTCCACAGTTGAGACCACCGAGACCGAATGGGCAACTGCAAGACAGCAACCAAAAAAGGACAAGAATCAATTTCCAATCTCAAAAGAAGGAGGGCAATTTCCTGCAGCGATTTCACCTCAGGTTTGCCGCAGACGCCTCTGAACAAACACGCAGGAACCCTACCTCAGACAGGTTTCATTCTCCAGCCTGTACCCATCTTCACAAGCTGAAAGAGAGAAGGGAAGTCCGTGAGTGCCTCTCGCTCCCTCCCTTTGCTCAACGCCTGGGTAATTCAATGTCAGCTCTTCTCCCTGAGCCACTCAAGGATCTTCCAGATGCAGAGGCCCACAGGCAGCTTTGGAATGATCTACACACTGCTGAAATACTGCTAACCAGCCCAACTCTTTTTTTTTTTTTTTGGCATCACTGTCCTCTGGTGGGAGTAGGAGGCCCAGCCTTGCTCCTGAAGAGCTGCTGCTGATTTGAACCACCAACCCAATGGGCCGCAGTCCCGCACTCAACCACTACGCCACCGGGGACTCAGCCGCAACCCAACTCTTTAACAAGAAAATGTTCTTAATTTCGTTGTGGCTCTCAGCTTCTCATCAGTAAAAAGAAGATGAGGAAAATAATATAATCTACATTATCAACTTTCTGGGTGGGGATTCGATGAAACACACACACACACACACACACATATGGTCTAGCAGACCAGCTGGCACACAGTCACTACCAAATAAACGTCCAAAGTGATCACGCCTAGCCAGCAAGTGCAGTTCTTTACCCGTTCTCGGCGTGAAATCCCTTCAAGCATGCAGGGGCTGGTCCTGCTGAGGGTGCCATGAGGGCACAGGAGCGCCAAGGGCATCGTCTGGGCCATCACCCTGCACGATGCCAGGTTTTCATTAGAGAATTCTCACCCTGCGGTCGGTGCTGGGGAGTGTGGACACAGCTGTGTGTGCCCCAGGCTAGTATCCCGAGAACCAAGCTTTCCGCTCGCTGAGGGCTGCGTCACTTCAGGGGTCACCGTGGAGCCCTCCCCCTGGATCAGCAGTGCCCAGTTAACTGGATGGCAGGATCCTGCCAACACTGCAAGAAGCTGACAGGACACCCACAGATACGCGACACGCTTGGGTGACAAGATGATGAACGAGAGCCTCACAGCCAAAGCCGCTGCTGTAAGGAACGGCGAAAACGTGGTTGATGAAGGCGCGCAAACTCCGGAGAGAGGGCGGCTCAGAGCCAGACCTTGCGACAAAGCCAGTGCTTAAGAAATCATAACCCAGCGAGGTCAGCTGCACAGCACGCCACGGGAATGCTTTCCTTTCCCAGTACATGTCAACGTGATGAGCTGCCCCTCAGGCACCCACGCACGCACTGCCACGAGTTGAAGGCATCGTGAGCGACCCTGTTGAACAGGGGCCCCCTGTGAGCTTGCTGAGACTGTGACCCTTTATGGGAGTAGAAAGTTCTGTCTTTCTCCTGTGGTTTTGAACGGCCAACCTTGTGGGTCACAGCCCAACATATGTGCTGTTAGGTGTCAGAGTCCGCACCGGCCCATAGCACGGCAGAGAGCGGCACGGCACCGCCCAGGGCTTGGGCTCACAGTGCTTCCCGTCCTCCCCGAGTCAGGGATGCAGCCAGGGGGAGGAGCTCACTCTTTCTACAGGAATCTTATGGTCATGGCCTCCGGGTTCAGCCCACTGAACGTTCGTGAGCAGGTCTGGAGCACACAAAACAAGTCCTTTGGCGCACTCTGCCCTACGGGGAGCCCCTCTCGGGACAGATGGGTGGTCAAGCAGCTGGGAATGGAGACCGCACCGGGCTTGGCTTTGGCACCACAGAATCACCTTTGTCCAAGGGATGGCCTCTTTCTCGTGGCGATTTATGATCAGGACCAGAGCCCCCGGTGATGCAAGCGGTGAAGTGCTGGGTGACTAGCTGAACGGCTGGCGGTGGGGCGTGCCGTCTGCTTCCCTAAGGCCACCCTCTAGACCGCTCACAGGAAGCAGCTCTGCCCTGCACGCCCGGGGTCACCATGAGTCAGAGGTGAATCAACAGCCATCGAAACTCCCGCTGGTATTGATTGCAGGGCCACGGGGGCCAGACGGCTGCACGATCGCCCAAGGCATCTCCAGATGAGATTTTCCCGGGCCCTTGGCAGGCTCTCCCAAGCCACTGCACTTCCTGTTAGGGACCTCAACTCTCCTCCAATCCTGGTTTCCCTCTTTGCCCAGGCACCCAGTACCCTCAGAAGCTGGCGTGGGTGCCCGCCCTGAGCAAACGCGGGAGGTCAGATGAAGTTCCCTGCCCTCTCGCTTTCTCCCCAGCCCCGGCTCAGTCACCCCTTCAGGCACATGTGCCTTTGAGATGCCACACGACCTTATTTAACAGCACGCTTCCTTCCTGCTTTCTTTCTTTTATGAGATGCCTCACGCCCCCTTTAGGCAATGAGCTTGTGCCTACATGATTGCATCTCATCAAGGGAAGGGCTCACAAGGCCCGTCTCCCCATCGCTGATATCCTTTGGGCCTTCCACTGGCCGCTTGACTGACCAGGGACTTCTCTGAGGGTCCCTGCCTCTTTTGAGCGTGAGCTCTGCTCCCACCACGCCTCTCCGCCTATACGAGGGCAGGGCCCTGGGGTCATGGGAGTGGGAAGGGCCATCCATGGTGACACCCGGCCTCCATCTGGGGGCAGCAACACAGGGACTCGCTTCTCCAGGGACCCGACCCAGGCATTGTGGGGGGCTGGTGTTGCGCCAGTCTGCTCTATCCTTTCTGGAAGCACTTCTCCAACCAAGCTATCCACCCGCCCTCATCCGTTGAAGGGGAACTTTCCACTGCCTGGCTGTCATCCAGCCAGGTCCAGCTGGGGTCCTGCCTGGGAGCAGACGGGCCAGGTAGCTTTCCTTTAGCTTCTGAAGTGACCAGGCCCTCTGGCGTAATGGTATTTCTTTTCCATGTGCTTCAAAGGCTGCGCGCCACTATGTGCCTGGCGCTGCTCTGGGAACTCGCTGAGGGAGACTCAGCTTCTCCGCACGACAGGGGCAGCAGCCCACAGGACGCTGACGGTGACACAGATGTGGCAACGGTCAGCAGGTATGGCCAACCTGGGCTTCCCTACTGATAACAGTCTCAAGCCAACACAACACAACAAAAGTAAAACTAAAAGCTCTCGTCTCCTGGCAGGCAGTCTGGCTCAAGAACTTGAAACTACATCAGACCAGTCAAGCTTTTCCTACCACTTATCAGTTCTCATGACAAACATCCCTTGGCGTCTCTGAGGAGCTGAATGCTACTTAAGGTGCAGTTTCAGCTCTGAGGGCTGGTCAGAGAAAGAGAAAGCACATTGCTGGAATCTATCATGACGCTAGCTGGCAAGGTGGAAAGAAGTAAAAATGCTTGCAGAAAAGTCACCTGCTTGACTTCTGTGTGAAGCTTTGAAATCCTGCTACAGGGACTAGGAAATAAGTGCAAGCATGGACCCACACGAGAGTGAGGGCGGATGCTTTACAAACATGCCCATTGAGCCAGGGAACCCGGAGATTTAAATCCATGGCGAGGGGGGCATCGGAATCCTGTGGTGTTTGACCAAGTGCAATGTAGCCTAGAGAAATGACTGGGAGTTGAATGAAGGTCAAACATGATAGTGGGGCAGGAGGAAAGTAAAAGGAAATAGAGGAAAGAACTTGGAGGCAAAAGACATTTAGAGAGGTCCACATATAGGCATGTACATGTGCAAATATATCAATATATACAGATAGGGATATAAGTCTATGTACATATATTTATGGAGTAAGTATCAAGGTAGCAGGCAGACATTGGGTCTCAACTCAAGTACTCTCTCAATGAAAGAACACTTTGCTCTTGCATTCTGTGATGCTCACCTTCCCAATGTGATCGCTGAAGTCAAAATGCGTGTATAAGGAAGTGTGGCGAAGAAAGCTGATGGTGTCCAGCTATTAGAAGATAGAGCATCGGGGGTCTTAAAGGTTTGAAGATAAACAAGCAGCCATATAGCATGGAGGCAACAAAGCCCACATGGAAGAAGCCCACCAGCCTGTGTGACCACCAGATGTCAATGGGATCGGCATCAGACATCAGAAGACCCAAAACAAACTATCATATCTATGTGAACGAGAGGAGTGGGAGTGGAGACCCAAAGTCCATCTGTAGACAGTTGGATCCCCTCACAGAAAGGCCACAAGGAAGGGACGAGCCAGCCAGGGTGCAGTATAGCACCGATGAAATAAAGAACATTCCTCTAGTTCTTTAATGCTTCCACCCCACCCCGTCCCACTACCATGACCCCATTTCTACCTCACAAATCTGGCTTACCCGGAGCATGTACGTTGTTACAGATAAGAGGTCTCAACACACAAATACAGGACAGATAAACCCCACAGGTACAATAATGGGAGTAGCGATACCATGAGGGCAAGGAGAAGGCATCTGGGAAAGGGGGGAGAAAGGGGGAAACGATGGTCATGATCAACATATAACATCCTCCCCCCTCCCCCCGCCCAGGGGGACGAACAAAAGAAACATAGGTGAAGAGAGACAGCAGATGGTGTAAGATAGGAAAATAATTTATAATGTATAGTTCATGAGGATAGGAGAGTGGGGGAGGAAGGACCTGATACCAAGGGCTCAAGCTGAAAAAGGATGTTTTGAAAATGATGATGGCAACATATGTACAAATATGCTCGATACAATTGAGGCATGGATTTTTATAAGAGCCCCCAGTAAAATGATTTATTAAAAAAATACACACAACTTTCCCATGCACCCAACTTGATACTGGCCCTCATGAAGAGATTGCAGAAGGTCAGGGTGCTGCAGCAGTGTGAGGAAGAAATCAGAAGGTGCCCGGCTATCAGAAAGAACAGTGTCTGGGATCTTAAAAGACTTGTTTTTAAAATTAGCAGTCTTCTAAGTGAGGTGACTGCTAAGTCCACATGGAAGAAACACACCAGTACATATAATCCAAGGACTGTAAATAATCAAATCCATGTCTGGAGAAAGGAACAGTGTCGGAACCGGAATTCTGAGCACCCAGTTTTTAGAAAGCTATGGCTGAAAACCTCAAATCCAACTTCCCGTGAGTCCCCTCTGACATTGACTGGGGATGTGGACAGTCTGGTGTTGGGAGAGTAGGTTGGGCAGTGGAGAGTTGGGCTGGGGCTTATCATTTGTGCAGTTCATCAAATGATGTACCTTCCTTATCACTGGTTCTCCCTTCTGACCCATTTTTACATTTGCTCTGGTTTTTATTATTTTCTGTCATCTTTTCAACTGAGGCTTTCCTGTCTTTTCTTTTTTTTTTTTTTAGGGCATCACTGCTCTTCGGTGGTGGGAGTAGGAGGCCCAGCCCCACTGCTGGATTTGAACCTCCGTCCCAGTGGGCCGCAGTCCCGCGCACAACCACTACGCCACCGGGGCTCAGCCCTTCCTGTGCTTTCTTTTGCTGTTGTTATTAGTTTGTTGTCGGTGATTTGTTTTTATCTAGATGGAATCCAGGATAGGCTTTCAGCAAACACGGTGGTGTCAGCTGCATACGGTAGGTGGTTCATAAGTCTTCCTCCAATCCTGATCCCACATTCTTCTACGTGTACGTCAGAGGACTCTATGTTCACAAAACTTAAAACCTCGACGGAAACAAACCTGCCAACTAAAGCTATGAACTGCAGTGCGTTACAGCAGACGTGCGTGTGTTTGTTCAGGCCTACGGGAGGAACAACCCTGGATCTGAGCTGCACAGATGGGGAATCTTTCTATACATGCTCCAGCCCCAATGGCCAGAAGAGGTCACTGGTAACCCAGCATCCAGCTCAAGTCCACCCAGCACCGGTCTGATGGCTGTGGCCTGGAAGCCTAACCAACAAGGCTGCATCTGAGCAGCAGCAAGCCCAAAGCGAAGAACCCACGGGTCCTTTAGGCTGTTAGGGAATTTTAAAGGATTCGAGAAAAGGCTGCTGGTGGACTTGCCATGTGCGTTTGACTCCTGCGAGCCTCTGCGTGAGCCGATGCTGAAGTAGATGCTCTGGAAGTTCAGAGGGCCATCTCTCAGGCCAGCTCAGCGGCAGAATCCTCCCCTTCCACAAGGCTCAATTCCGGGCCAGTGCATCTCAAGCACCACTGCCCCCTGCCTGTCAGAGGAGGTATGTGGGCTGCTGGGAAGTTAGCAGAGTGTCCAGACTGCCGTGGCCTAGCAGAAAGACCTGGCAGTCTACTGCTGAGAATAGGCCAAGAAAACCCCCACGGAGGACTAAGGATACTTTCTTTTTTTTCACATCCTTTTATGAGGGGTTCATACAACTCTTATCACAATTCATACATAAGTCCATTGTGTGTTAAGCACATCTGTACATCTGCTTTCCTCAACATTCTCATAACATTTGCTTTCTATCTAAGCCCTTGGCATCGGCTTCTCATTCCCCCCCCTCTTTCCGCTTCCCCTCCCTCATAAGCCCTTGATAATTTATAAATTATTATTACTTTGTCATATCATACACTGTCCGGTGTCTCCCTTCACCCACTTCCTTGTTGTCCATACCCCAGGGAGGAGATTCTATGTAGATTCTTATCATCAGTTTCTCCTTTCTACCCCACCTTCCCTCCACCCTCCCAGTAGTGACATTCTCACCACTGGTCCTGAAGGGATTATCTGTCCTGGATTCCCCATGTATCTTGCTCCTATCAGTACCAGTGTACATCCTCTGGTCTAGCCAGATTTGTAAAGTAGAATTCAGATCAGGATAGTAGGAGGGAGGGAGCATTCAAGAACGAGAGGAAAGTTGTATGCTTCATCGTTGCTACACTGCATTCCAACTAGTTTGCCTCCCTCCTGGTTCCCTCTCTGTAAGAAATCCGTTACCTACAGATGTGCCCCCAAACTGTAACACCCCCCCCCATTTACACTAATATAATTTTTAGTTCCTTGATGCCTGATACCTGATGCCTTTGACACCTCATGGTCACCCAGGCTTGGATGCTTCTGAGCTAGATGGCTGCCTACTTATCTTTAAGCCTTTAAGACCCCAGACGCTTTATCGTTTGATAGCCGGGCACCATCAGCTTTCTTCAGCACCAATGCACATGTACACTTTTGTCTTCAGCATTGTGAGTGAGAGGACTGGCTCCAGGGTAGCTAGTCAGGGCAATGGCGGCTCAGGGCAGCAGAAGCAATGATGGCAGGTGGGGCTGTTCTGAAGATCCGCAGACACTCTGGAGAAAATGCTCCCAGGGACCAGTGCTCCCACGCACACATTCTTCTGCCCAGTCTACTTTCCCTCCCTCCCCCCCTCCCCCAACGTGGATTTTGTCAGCAGTCACCTTTCCCTGGGAAATGGGGCTCAAACCCCCAGTTTCTAAGAAGGGCCAGAAACACTCTGTATTAAGCCACATAAGATAAGATTGGAAGGCATTATCACCTTGTGGTGAAGAGGGGGGAGACTCCCCCTTCTCCCCACCCCACTCCTCATGTAGTCTGAAGATCCAAGGTCAAGATCACCACAGGCAGGACAGCCTGGCACGCCACGGGGACACTTTGTGAAGCAGGTATGCATCAGGAACGGCCCCTAACTACTGACAACCTGCCCCGGTCCTGTGCATCCTCTGAAGGAGCGTGGAGAGCCCTCGAGGAGGCCACTGTCCTCCGAGGTGCTTTTATCTTCTCCTGACAGAATGAGCCCTCGGAAAGGAAGTCCCAGCAGCAATAGGTGGCACGTCACCCTTCTGAGCTATGCAGTCTGACTCAGATTCCAGTGTGCCTGTCACCAGCAAGGTGTTGCCTGAACAGGAAAACGGCACGGACCTCCTGAGGTGACACCCCCTGTCCTCTGTTGTGCTTGCTTTGCGAGTGATCAGGCCCTGCACAGGTCTATTTAACAGGCTTTCCTACGGCAGGTTTCCCAGTGTCCCAGACCTGGGTTTCATCTTATTGTGCATCAGTGTTCCAAGTCTCGCAAATGGTTGGTGCATTCAGCTGGAGGTCTGAGGCCACCCAGCGGTGCCTCAGAAGAGAGGCCTGCTCATCCACTCTGGGGAAAAATCAGCTGCTGAAACCTGAGGGGACAGGGTGCCACACTGACGCACCCGGCCGCTGGCATTGGAGCAGACGCGCAGACAGTTGGCTTGGTTTCACCCTTGTGTTACACGGACTAAGTGGTCTCTCTCTGAAGCTGGACGCACTGCAGCCTCGTCGAAAAGGTTAGCAGAATTCTCTTTCTGCGCGCACATGGGGAGGTGAATTTTGAAAGTCTCCTGTATTGCTTTGGCCACCAAACTAAAAAGTCCGTGCCATCAAGTCGATTCTGAGCCCTTCCGAGATGGACACACTTGACCAGAGTGGAGAGACTCATCTTTATCCTGTAAGGTGGCTGGTGGTTTCAAAGCACAGACCTTGCGGTTAACTGTACAGGCCACCGGCTAACCCACTTTTTCCAGGGTTCTTGGGGGAAAATACCAGAGGGACAGCGTCCCAATTCCTTACACAGACCAGGGAGCTTCGAAAGGATTGTGGACAGCATGAAACTTAAAGACAGTACTATTTTCCCACGGACTTCTTGTACACTGCCCTCCACAGTCCTCCCCTCTCCACGGCCGTCTTGAATACTCTGCTGAGTTGCGGACGCAGTCTGTACGTTTCACATCCAAGGGAACCAGGGCCAGAGGTCCAGCAGCTTGCCGGAGACGATGTGCCATCAGGGAGGCCTGGCTCTGGTCTTGGAACCTCTCTCTGTGAAGGCCTGGTCTGCAGTCTCGGCTGCTTTAGAAAGATACGGGGCTGGTTCCCAGCGAGGAGCCCCCGGCCCCCATTTAAAAAGATTAGCAGACAATAGAATAAAGGGTTGGAATTAAAACAATCATTTCTCAAACTTCCTCTTAAACCAAGAATCAAAAAAGGCAAGCAAGCAAGCCTTGCTGCCACAGTCTTTTCCTTTGAATTGCATTTGTCGGAC